>AWYE02000701.1:0-154753 GCA_000504385.2 Exutisphaerella laricina CBS 326.52
ACCTGGGCGAAGATGTCTTCATGGAGGGCATTCGGCGCTACTTGAAGAAGCACGCGTACGGCAACACCACTACCAGTGATTTGTGGGCAGCTCTGAGTGACGCAAGTGGCAAGGATGTTGAGCGCGTTGCTGATATCTGGACCAAGAATGTCGGCTTCCCAGTCGTGACTGTCAGCGAGGATGCCAAGAACAACAAGATCCACGTCAAGCAAAATCGCTTTCTCAGAACGGCAGACGTCAAGCCAGAGGAAGACCAGACTTTGTTCCCAGTATTTCTCGGTCTACGAACCAAGGATGGTGTCAAGGAAGATCTCACGCTCAACAAGCGCGAGGCTGACTTTGAGGCTCCATTGGATTTCTTCAAGCTCAATGCTGATCACTCGGGCATCTACCGCACATCGTACACTCCAGAGCGCCTCCAGAAACTTGGTGAGAACGCCAAAGCTGGCCTTTTGAGTGTCGAAGATCGCGCTGGCATGATCGCCGATGCTGGTGCACTATCAGCAGCAGGATACCAGAAGACTGATGGTCTGCTGTCACTTTTGAAGGGCTTCGATACCGAGCCGTCTTTCGTGGTCTGGGAAGAGCTTACTGCACGTGTTGGCGCTGTACGCTCCGCATGGATCTTTGAGGATGAGAAGACCAAGGAGGCGCTCAAGAAGCTCCAGCGCGATCTTGTTGCTCCGCAGTCTCACAAGATTGGATGGGAGTTTAGTGACAAGGACGGCCATATCGAGCAGCAGTTCAAGGCACTCCTCTTCGGCAATGCCGCCTCCACTGGTGACGAGGAGACCAAAAAGGCTGCATTCGACATGTTCGAGAAGTTCATCGCAGGTGACCGCGCAGCACTGCACCCCAATCTTCGCGGAGGCGTCTATGCCACTGTCCTACAGTACGGTGGCAAGAAGGCATACGATGCATTGGTACACGAGTACGAGACAGGCAAGAGCAGCGATGAACGAAATGCCGCTCTACGCTCGCTCGGTCGGGCTAGAGACCCTGAGCTCATCCAGCGCACTCTCGCCTACTCAGTCAGCAAGCACGTCAAAGAGCAGGATATCTACCTCCCACTCGCAGGTCTCCGCGCCCATCGCGAAGGCATTGAAGCTTTCTGGGCATGGATGCAGGAGAATTGGGATCTGCTCAAGCAGAAAATGCCTCCGAGTTTTACGTTGCTTGGAAGTGTCGTGTCGATGGCGACAAGCAGTTTCACGAAAGAGGAACAGCTTAAAGAGGTGGAGAAGTTCTTTAGTGAGAGGAGCACCAAGGGCTTTGACAGGAATCTTGCGCAGAGCTATGATGCAATAAGAGCTAAGATTGGGTGGATCAAGAGGGATAGGGAAGTGGTGGAGAAGTGGTTGAAGCAGGAGAAGTACCTTTGAGCGAGGTGAACTGCTCTGCTCAGGTCGATGAAACTGGACCGATATGTCATACTCTGCGGCATGTAAGCTGAGTACGGCTCACGGCATCAATGCTCTGGGGTTATATGATTGCAAAAGCGGGTTGCTGGCACGAATGCACGTCACCGAAATGCTCAAGGTATATGTGAGCGCGCATTCGAAGCGCATGGATAGATTATTTCCGCATTGCAGGTAGATAGTCTTTGACGGGAACAAGATACCAACCAACACACGATACTCACCGGCCTTTCGACTCCTGCTCTCTTACTCCGAAAGTCTAGAGTTGATTAGGGACACTTTTGTCAGGTTGATGAATTGCTGGTGATGTGAACCGACAACAATATCGGTTGGGTGCTTGTGTTGAGGAGAGCCAGAGAGAATATTTCGCACATATGTCAGATATCCTACATGACGGTGTTGTACTCTAGTTGTTTTGTATAGATACTCCAATTTCACCAGCATGTGGTCATGCGTGCTTGGGGAGGCATTCATTGCAATCCATGTACCTCATTCTTCTGCCGGGTCCTCTCCCCAAACATGCGCACATCACAGCGGCCCCTCCAACGCACCATCCAGTCCCTTCGGCGCATCACTCAAATCCTCCTTCTCCTCACCCCCCCCCCCCCCCCCTCCCTATATCCGGCCCACTCCCTCGGCGCATCAATACTTTGCCGAAAGCCTCCATCCCTTTGCTCCCTCATGAACCCTGCAAAAAACCTCTCCATCATCTCATAGTCATCAACCTCCCCGACCCAACTGACGTACTGATCTGGCCTCAAGATCACTGCACAGCCCCTGTCCACATGCACCCCATAGTTCCTGTACGCCTCGCCATGTCCTTCGTGGTAAGAGTAATCGTCAACGAAGATTTTGTTGTAATGCCACCCGTCTGTTGGCGTGAAAGGGCGGAATATCGATGGGAAGTGAAAGACGTCGACGTCTTTGCGGGGTGACGAGTGGATTGCGAGGCATTCGATTATGGAGTCGATGGGTTTGGTGGCAGGAGTGTATTTGCGGATGAAGGAGTTTGGCGAGTTGAGCCTGGCACCGAGAGCGTGAATTCGTGCTGACTGGGGTTCACGCAGGATGTTGCCTGTGAAGATGATGATCCGCCAGTGGCCGTTTGAGGGAAGGAGTTCCTGGAGGTGCCAAGGTCGTGCATCGGATTGGTTCAGGATTTTGAAGGAGGGCATTCTCATGCCGAGCTTGATGTTGGTGGCGAGGTCTTGCCTGCTGTGAGCTCCGTGGCCTTTCGCAGCGACGTCTGTACCGTCGCCTTGGTCTGCTGCTGAGCCTTCCTTTGCAACGATCAGGGATTTGCCGTAGTCTACTGTGAGCGTGGTGTTACTTTTGATAGCAAAAGACGTCCGGGGCAATAAGAGACAGCAACAGGAGACCCACCCCAGCCAAGAAGATGCGCTCTTTCAGTGCAAAGTCCTCGCCAACGCGTTGACCTATCTGGTAGGCAGTCCACCAATCACAATATCTATATGTTAGCTTGTACGGCCGCAGAATCCGTTGTGCTGAAGCAAGAATGACATCAGGGTTAATGGTAGATCTGTCGACTTTGCCGCCTCCACTGCCATCTGTAGTCGTCAATTGTATGTAGAGTCGTACGAGTTTGTTCTCTCGCGGTATGACCATCTTGTGTTCCTGCGCCGTTGGCCGAGGTTGCGCTCGGCGTGGGTGTAGCTTCCTCTGGGGACAGATGCCTGAGCGTGACACGAATAGGATATGCATCGTCGCTCTCGGCCAAGCTCTCGTCAAAGTCCAGGGTCTCTGGTAGCACGCCTCTTTCCACGACAATGTCGGCATGAGCCGCGATGGAGTCTAAGAAGAATCGCTCGATCCTGCCTTGGTGGAGCACAACTTGGTGAAACGTGCTGATGCCTGGGATCGTGTCCGGGATCTTGTCGGATCTGTACAGCGCGCCCGCGTCGTTCGGGTTCCAGAGGTTGATCTCCAGCATGTGATTGCTCTCGTTCCAGACCCGCGTGGCAAAGCCGAACGAGTCGAATATTTCCAACGAGCGACACTGCAGTCCGTCTGCTTGTCCGTTGAAGATCTTGGTGCCACGCTTGTCGACAATCCGCGTCTTCACTCCCAGTCTCGACAGCCAGGTGGCGGCCATCAAGCCTGCTGGTCCAGCGCCTACGATGAGAACGTCCACCTGGGAGCCATCTTCAGAAGAAGTAGTCGCCACCATTGTTGGACGAGTTGGGTGTAGCGTCCTCTTGGGATAGATGCCTGAGGAACGACGTATCTGTCCGCCGTGGGTTGACACACTGCTGAAGACCTTCGAGGCCGACTCGTCGTCCTCTTGTGGAAGGCATCGTCGAGCCGTGTGGACCGCTTAATACAATACCACGCATTGCAGAGGCCCCAGATCACGACGGCACAGGCGGGCAAAAGGGCCGGTCCCTCCCGCTCACGAATGCTTGGCGGTGATGGCCACCTCCATTGGCCGAAAGGCGGCGCGTAGGATGCAGCTCTGCTTCGCTGGAGGCTGATCGGGGAACCCTCACGCTGCAACTGACAGCCCACGATGCGCGCGGCAGTGTGCCGTGATGTGCGTGGCCAGCCGCTGCGCACGAAGGCCCTGTGTGCGCATGTTGCATCGACTTCATCCCGTGTCGTACCTCCTTCTTCTTCTCATACACCACGCGCTTCGATGTAATGTGAGACTCGCCGAGGGACGACCATAGCAGCGACGACGACAACGTTATCGCGCGCACCGGGAAAGGAAACGCGATTGCATAGCGCTCGGTGTCATCTGGGAAAGAGCAGGAGTCGTGGTGGGCACGTCTCATACAGGAATCATGCCGCATATATGGTTCGCGCGGCGATGGAAGTGTCCTAAGGTCATGGTCGCACTGCTGAGTCTTGAGTTCCTCTTGACAGTGGCATGCCTTACTCTGACGGGCATCGCGCATCCGAACACATATCGGACGAAGCTCTGGCAGAATGGCTTCGACAAGGGTTTCAACAGTGCGCCGAACTCGATATTATATGCCTACGCGAACTGGAAGACACCACATATTCCGATCATCTGGAGCCGTTACATGACGACTTTCAACGTAGTCATTGCCCTGTTGAGCATGTTCATCCTGCTCGTCAAAACGGCCATGTATGTTATGCACTGGTTCTGGCCAGCCTTGAGCATCTTGGTGCATGCACTGCTAGTGTCGCTATACTCGGTCAGCATATACAACCAGTCGCAACCAGACTTGACCGACAAGGAGGTTGTGAACCTCTCGACAGGCCTACCATGGTATCTCAGTAAAGGATGCAGCTATGCAGAGCCTGGCAACCACGGTTACTGCATGCAAGCGAGAGCGCTATTTGCTGTGGTCGTTGTGATGACGTGAGTGTGCCAAAGTGCCCTGATCGATGCACGGGAGGTCAACTGACTTGATATAGTGCCCTGTTCGCAACGTATCTGGCATACTCAATCTGGAGCGCTATACCTACGGAACAGGAGAGAGCCGAGCGTCGTGCCGAATACGAGGAAGATCTCGAGATGAAGAAGTTGTCTATGTATGGAGATGATGATGGTCTGACGAGAGATGAAAGGCGAGAGCAGAACAGACAGCTATTCTTGAGCCTTCCCAAAACGCCAAATACGCCGGGCTTCGGCATCAACAATCCCATGACGCCTAGGACCACGGCCTTCGCACAGCTCAGCGGAGGAGAGACACCGTATGCTCGAAGTGTTGGTCCTAGTGGACCACTGCCTTTCAGGGAATACAGTGGCACGAAAGCAGCTCCTGATGGAAGATGATCGAGCTGGTGGCAGCGCACGTTGCGGGCCTGAAAGTGATTACCCCTTCGTACATATCAATGATGAATGATCTCTAGATTCCATGGTTCATGTGGAGTGATGGGAACGGGCTTGCGTTGGCTTGAGGCGACAAGTTAGGTGACACAGCGGCCGCAAAATCGCGTCTAACTTCGTAGCTGTTCGTAGGCCCTTACAATACCCTTGCTGACCCACAATTATCTTTTCATCGTGTGCGCAGCCCTCACATGCAGTGGGATTGGAGTCCTGATGAAGTGGCTTCAATGTGGGGCTCAGAGCCGGGAGATCTCCCCCAGGCCGCTTTTGATGTCAGAGCACGAGACAGTGAATCTTTCGCAAACATTTGTTGATATCTACACACCACACACCGCCGCCTTCCGTTACCAACCTTGCCCTGGCCATAAGACTGATCTGGTCGAGAGATTTTCACATTGACAGTCACATCAGAGCACAATTACCGCAGTCCGACTTCACCGCCAACGCACGAACAATACCTTTCCACTACCAGGACGTTTCGACTCGCAGCCATGTGCGCATAAGGCCTTCTCCGTCCACAGCGTGGTGCTTCCGCGCTACCATGTCCGATTCCAGATCTACACGACCATAGCACTTTACCATAAGTGATCATGGACACGCAGGCGCAGGTCGAAAAAGCCATCGAACTCGCCTTTAACCACAGCACCGACCACAACACCAAGGTGCAGGCCTATGACTTCCTTAACCAGCTTCGAGAAGCCTCCGATGCATGGCAGGTATGTCTTGCCCTATTCACCCGGCGTCCGCCCCCATCAGAAGTGGTGCGACTGGTGTGCCTGGAAATCGTAAACACAGCGGTGCAGACGCGGCGGCTGGAGCAGAGCGGATTGAATGATGTGCAGCAGAGATTGATCGACTATATACGACAACGCTATATACCAGGATCTACGGAGGTCGACACTCCCAGCATTCAGAATAAGCTCACGCAGACCATCACGTACCTGTTCACTTCTCTGTATGCTTCAGACTGGACGACCTTCTTCGATGAATTCATTGCTCTGGCTGGTGCAGAGGGTGATGCTGGTGGAGCAGCTACCGTCATGTTCTTGCGGATTCTGAGCTCGATTCATGACGAAATCGCGGATGTGATGATCCCAAGGACGCAGGAAGAGCAAAGACGCAGCAACCAGCTGAAGGACTTGGTCAGGGAAAGAGATGTGAACAAGATCGCTTCGACATGGCAAGAGCTATTGTCACGATGGAGACAGTTGGATCTAGGGCTGGTGGAGATGTGCTTGCGTACAATCGCGAAGTGGGTGAGCTGGATCGACATATGGCTTGTGATCAACGAGAGAATCCAGAGTGCATTACTCGAGATTGCTGGGCAGCAAGGCACATTCGGCTCAGAGAGCAAAGAAGCAAGAGCGCGGGATGCTGCCATTGACACCTTCACGGAGACTGTGGGCAAGAAGATGCAGCCGCATGACAAAGTTGAGCTGATCAACTATTTGAATCTTGGTAGCATTGTCGGGCAACTTGTTTCAAGCCCGGCTCTGGCAGATCTCCGAACCACACCGAATTATGATACCGACCTTGCGGAAACAGTGGCCAAGCTCGTCAATAACGTTGTTTTCGACATCGTCAAGGCATTGGACGCCGACCATGTCGAGGAGCAGACAAAGACGAAGGCCGACCAGCAGTTGCAGATGTTCATACCTTACCTCCTGCGCTTCTTCTCGGATGAGTACGACGAGATCTGTTCTGCCGTCATTCCATCCCTGACGGATCTACTAACAATGTTCCGCAAGCTGGTCAGCAAGTCGAAGAGCGCTCTTCCGGCGCACTACGCCGGCTTGCTCCCCCCAATCCTGGATGCCATCATTATCAAGATGAAATACGATGAAACAGCTACCTGGGGCGATGAAGACGACCAGACTGATGAGGCAGAGTTTGAAGAGTTGCGAAAGCGACTCCACGTCCTGCAGCAGACCGTGGCCGCAGTAGACGAGTCTTTGTACATCAACACTCTGACCAAGGTCGTTGCTGACACGTTGGCGAAGCTCGCTTCAGGCGACAACACCCTGACTTGGAGGGACCTTGATCTTGCGCTTCTGGAGATGCACCACTTCGGCGAGCTTGCGATCAAGAACGGCGGCCTGTACACTAAGAGCAAGCCCACTTCCGAGGCAGCGACGCGTCTCGTGGAGATGATGTCGACGTTGGTTGATTCGCAGCTTTCTTCGTACCCGCATCCAGCTGTGCAGCTCCAGTACATGGAGATCTGTGTCCGCTACGTACAGTATTTCGAGCAGAATCCGATGCGGATTCCCAAAGTCCTCGAAAACTTTGTTACCCTTGTGCACAGCGACCACAAGAAAGCTCGTTTGCGATCGTGGTACCTCTTCCAGCGCTTTGTACGCCATCTGCGAGCGCCGCTCGGGGAATTTGCCCAGAACATCGTCCAAGCTGTCGCTGATCTACTGCCTATCAAAGCCGAGCTACCTGCGGACAGAGATGAAGATGAGGCTTCCTCGGACGACAACTCATCATCTGCAGACGCGACTTTCCAAAGCCAGCAGTACTTATTCGAGGCCATAGGCTTGGTCGCGTCGACTAGCCATGTCGCAGTTCCGACGAAAGTGACGATCGCAAAGTCGGTTATCGAGCCTTTGTCTAGTGACCTCAGAAACCACCTGTCGGCTGCTTCGGGCGGCGATGAGAGAGCGCTTCTGCAAACGCACCACATCATCATGGCACTTGGTTCGTTTGCAAATGGCTTCTCCGATTGGACCCCAGGCCATCCGGCCGGAAGCCCGCCACCCGTCGAAGTGTCGGAAGAGTTTGTTGGCGCAAGCGATAGTATTCTTGTTGCCCTCGAGAATCTCAAGCAGCATTCGGAGTTGCGTGCGGCATCACGACATGCTTTCTCACGTCTGCTAGGCGTGCTTGGCTCTTACGTTCTGCCACAGCTGCCGCGATGGATTGAGGGACTTCTATCAGCGGCATCGTCCAATGACGAAATGGCTTTGTTCTTACGAACGCTTGGACAGGTCGTCTATGGATTCAAAACCGAGATCTACAATATTCTCGATCAACTGCTCTCACCGCTGTTCCAGCGCGTTTTCGCTGGCTTATCGCAGGAGATCACTGGCACCGACGATGAGATTCAGCTCCGAGAAGTCAAGAGGGAGTATTTGAACTTCGTGCTGGTCATTCTCAACAACGACCTCGGATCGGTGCTGGTCAGTCCAGCCAACCAAGCAATGTTTGAGACCTTCGTCGAATACATCGCTCGCTTTTCCAGCGACCCCACTGATCCGCAGAGCGCACGCCTGGCATTTTCCGTTTTCACCAAGATGACCAGTTCGTGGGGAGGCCCAGATATCACGATGGATGCTGCAGCACAGCCAACTCTACCCGGGTTCGACAGCTTCATTCTATTGAGATTCGCGCCACTCCCGTGGGCGCTCATCTCCGCCAATGGATTCAATCCAGGTGATGCGCAGATGCGAACCCTGCTACAAGAGGCTGCAAGCCTACAGTGGACGATCTTGCGAAAAAACGGCGCCGCATATCAGAATCAGCTAGGCAACGAGCTTAGAACGCTCGGTGCTGGCGATGAGGGTGTACAGTCATACTTTGCGAGCATTGGTGGTGATTTAGTAGGCTTCAGGAAGTTCTTGGTGTCTTTCGTGCAGCAAGCCAAGCGTTAAGTTAGGGAAAGTGATCATCATGATGCGAGTAAAGTACGGAAAGCTGGGTTACGTTGTACCTACCTTGCAGGAAGCGAAGCATCGTGCGCGATATGGAGTAATGCGGCGCTCTATGAGTTACGGGTTCGCGTACTGAATGGAGATACCCTGGCGGTCTTGGTGTAAGCATGAGATAGCGACGTCAATCAAGATTTGATGGATGCAGCATGCGCTTGTCTGGAGCATTCGTGATATGCGAGAGGAGAGAGAGAGAGAGGGTGGGTTCACCGTCTAGTATGTCACTGCCAAATGACAGCAGTGGAAGAATGTCGACTTGGTGTCCGAATTCACGTTTGCTCCTTCTCGATGAGTCGTTTGCCTTTTTGTTATGCTGCCGAATCAATCGAGGGAACTGCATGACCATACACCCTGTGTGCCCTGCAGCCCTGATACGACCACCCACGTTGCAGAAGCCTTGATGACCCAACTGATAATGATTATTACGCCGAACGATATGCTCAGAGCCGCCTTCTTATCGTTCCCGCGATAATAACGCCTTGTGCTCATGCAGCCACATTCCGCACACTGACGCTCCCTCTTCCGTCAGCAACCGCGAGCAATTGACTATTAATAGACAGCGGATTACCCTCGAACACAGCAAACTCACTCAGCTCAGCAGCACCTTTGCTCTGCTCAATCCCCAGAATATCATATATATTAGCCGACGCCAAGGCGATCGCCTCCTGCTCATCGATCCTACCAACACCACCACTATTGACCTGCACAATCCCCGCCTGCAAGAACAGGTCTCTTGCTTCCCAATCTTCGTCTACGCCAATGGCGACTTTCGCCCCAGCGGCATGGAGCACATCGATGGCAGTACCGTTCGTCAGCGGCGCACCCGTGAGAGCACGTCTTTGATCCCATGAGGTGGCGTAGGAGAACAAGGGTGCGAGGATAACGCCGACTTCTGCGGCTGCCAGCTCTTGTGCCAGGAGATGGGATTCTGCACCGCCTAAGATGGCGAGGCGAAGCTTCTTCTTCTTCTTCTTCTCCTGCTTCTCCTCCGTGGAAGTCGACTGTGCCTGAATTGCATTCTCCACGTCTTGTTTGACGCGGAGGAGCGACGCTATCGTGTCTGCAGAGTGGACGCCGATGACGAGAGCGATCTCGCCAGACACAGCTTTCTGCAGGTACTCGTCTTCAAGGGACTCGGTCTTGTTGGCTGTGATGGCTTTGGTCAGTTTTGAGCGCAGGTCGTCGACGGCACTAGAGATGGTAGGCGTTTTGGAGCCCTTGGCGAGCGTGTAGTGAAGAGCGGCGTGAGACGTAAAGACCGCGTTCTTCTCGAGGGCATGCTTCGCACCGGTTCTCAAGCCGGCACTGATACCTTTGTGATCTGCATAGCCGAATTTTGGTGCTGTGATTGCTTTTGTAACGCCATGCAAGTATGCTGCCTTCAGGTTTTTGCCATCGAATGCTAGGCCGTCTACTGCTGCGCTGAAAGAGGTCTGGTCGTTGGCCCCGTCGGAGGTAACGTCTTCGGCTGCTATCTCCTCCAGACCAAGCAGGGAGCCGAATGCTGTCAGTGTAGGGGCGATATGACCGTCTGCAAGCTGGATGAGTGTGTCCACCGAAGCGGCCTCTGTCTCGCATGCACCTATACACACGATGCTGCCATTCTGGATGACCACGACGCTGCCAGTTGCGAGGATCTGCTGGTGTCCAGCGAGGAGTACTCGTGAGACACCGCTGAGGACTACATTACTGCGATCTACAGGCTCGTCCTCGAGATCGATATAGTGTGTCGGCCCTAACGGCGGAGAGGGCGGCTTATCGTATGACGTGGGATGCTCGTATTGCGGAACGCCGTCAATAAACACTTGCAGTGGCCTGTAGATCACAGCTGTCAGCGACGACGCACATACGTCATGCCTGCGAAGGATATCTCCAGATACTCACGTCGCTCCGGTGCTCAGCGGATCGCTGTCCCAGAGCACCAAATCAGCATCGAAGCCGGGCTTCACCTTGCCGATACGTTGACCAAGGCCGAGCAGCTCAGCGGATGCACTAGTCACTCCAGCCAATGCTGCGTGGTATGGCAGCCCGTTTTTATATGCTTTGGCTGCTTCGAATACCACGTGTTGGGCATTGATGACAGGGTTGTCGCTAACATATACTACTCCCAGTCAGCTCTGGTGAAACAGAGTGTCTTTTTGTGTAGATAGAGAGTGCTGTCCGCCCAGAAAGATCTGGCTGGAAGTTGCTACGAGGCATTGGCTGACCGTTTACGCGGTGATAGCTGTCGTTCGAGGACGTAGGTGTTGAACACGAGATGTGCTAGCACAGAGCATTGTACGAGAGCAGTCACATACCTGGAGTAATGCCAGACTCATAAAGAATCTTGCCAGCTTGCTCTGAAGCAACGTACGACTCTGCCTTGACCACAATCAGTCTCCACCGACCCCACGAAATGCATTACACACCTTATAGTTCGCGTTGTCGGCAAAGAGTGCAGCAGCTGGAGCTCTACCGCCGTATGCTCTCTTCAGCACTTCAGGAACCAGGTATGTGGAATGTGCATGATGGAATGCTCGGATCGAGAACTTAAACTCATTGGTGTAACCGATAAAGCTCTCAAGATCTGGAATCGTGTAACAATGTGTGTTTAGCAGAACTTGACCTCGAAGTAGTGCACCGAGACTCTCCCACTTAAGTTCTGAGGGCAGGTAAGATTGCATGTTCTGTGCACCTACCTTATCAGCAGCAGCGCACCAATCATCCTGTGAGTTTTTGTAGCGTGTTGCTTCTTCGAAAGCATGGCGAAAGTACCACGCCTCTCCGAGACGAGAGAAAGGGCCGAAATCCCTTCCCACTTTACCGTAGACATTCTTTGCATTTTCGCCACATGCCATCTTCATATATCGCCAGTTGCGATCAGGATCGGCGAGCAGACTTTCAATGCTGAGCTCAGGACGACCGTCTTTCTTGCCAACGCTGTGTTTGATCACGAAAGCCTCTCCACCCATGTTATTTCCCGAGCCAGGCAAGATGAGGGAAGTCGTTACACCGCCCGATTTGATGACCTGTAGTTGAGGGTCTAGAGGCTGTAAGCCATCTAGACTGCGCACGAACGGCGTGATGTCGCTCGAAAGCTCATTCGTGTCGTCATTGCCGCTAAGATCAGGAAGACTATCGACACCGGTATGTGAATGCATGTCCACGATGCCGGTAGTTAACTGGCGGCCTTCAGCATTTACAATCTCGGTGTTTTTGGGGATATCTTCATTGTGGATGACAGGTGCCACCTGGCGGATCAAGCCATCCGCAATCAGAACATCAAGTGTCCGCCATGCCAGACCTTCTCCAAGGCGTGCTTCTTCCGGCGTGACATGTTTGGCAGACTCTCCCGTCCAGACAGTGGCGTTGCGGATGAGTATCGGGTTCTGATCCGCCAAGGAGCGTTCGTTTCTTTGCCGATCGCCACTTGGGTCTTGAGGTTGTCGACGCAGTCGCGAACAAGTGTCATAATCTGCCTGCAGCCTTTCAATGGATAGGGCGGTTGATGCAGCTGTAGTGTCTGCAATGGTGGAAGCCTTCCAGTGAGCGTAAACAAGATACGCAACACAACTAATGACCGCGAGTTTAATGAGACGGCGCTTTCGATGGCGCTGCCGGTGCAGTGATGCATATTGATCTTGCGCTGAGTACTGCGGCAGACCCTCGAGGATCATATGCTTGTCCATGGCTATGGTGTTGATATCCCGTTGATGGTCTCCTTTGGCACAGTGTCGCTGAGTCTCCGTACACAGTTAATCCGTGTGGTACAATATGCAGTATAACAGACACAATGACCGTCAGCTCATGCGTCGAAGTCCACGTTGGATGCGATGATGAGGACGTCGAGGTTCGAGATGGCGTTGTTGTCGGCCGGACGATGAGGTGCTTGGCCGTTGACCCACCTTTCCTCTTTGGGACTACGTACTTGCTACACCCATTAATACATTCGTGTATTCCTTAAGCATGGATCAATGTGGTCGAAGAGTGATGGTCAACGACACAATGGAATCCGAAGCTTGTCCAATTACGGCTTCTAGTTGCTTCACATCAAGCGCAAAGAGTCATCGTGCCTGGACGATGCTTGGCACGAGTTGTGCATTTGCTAAGGCCGACCATGGACCATCTTGATCGAAGCGCATGTCGGCGTTTGCAGCTGGACAAGTAGCTAACAACCGATCGTTCCACACTGATCGAGCTCGAATCGAACGACTGCAGTGAAATGCACATTGGAGCAAAAGGTGCAAGAAGGACTTACGGCACACCGGTGTCCTTGGAACGCGCTGGCATGACATCCATCGTTGCGACAATATTATATTCGTTGTGACGGCCGATATTATGGGTGTTCATGTTAGAATATGTGTGGTCCGCAGCTTCGTGCTCCCACGTTCCTCACTCCTCCCTCGATATTTGTCGCGCATGGCTATTGTGGTTGGGGTGTCGTTCGTACGTAGCAAATCTTTGCCATACTCCACTGCTCCGCTCGCTCGTTCAAGCAATATGGCCGCCGATGGTAACGAGGTGTGGGGTTCGAAGCGCGATATGTTATCCCGAGCGAATGATGGGATGGTGGATGCCTGCCCCCCCCGATAGTAGTGTGACTGGTTGGGACGCTGCGCCAAAGCACCCAGTGCAATGATTGAGCGTTTAGTCTGTGTGATGCTTGCAGTTCATCTATGCCAACACCGGGTGCGGTTGCACCAACGAGCCTTTTCTGTGCAAAAGCTCGACATTGCAGATCAGACAGATTGCCAGTCGTCGTGAAACGACACACGCGACGGCCATGTGTCTCGTAACACAGGCGCCCCCATCGACTACGTAAAACGACGCTGTAGAGCATTGCTGACGACTTACTTCTCGTCGCGCTGAGACGCTGCCGAATCCTTGCCTCGCGTGCTACAAGATCGCGACAACACCACTTCAGTCGATTATGCTCCGATGGCCCATACGCTCTCCAGGTGTGTGGGTTGATCGACACCGACAGTAGTACGGAATGTGTGTCGAACAATGATATCTTTGGAACTGTCGACAATCGTCCGGCGGCCAAGACATAGTTCTATATGGGCACTTGAGGTACTGCCGGTGAGGAGCTTGACAGCGTTTTTGGTTTAAGATTTTTGTAGGCAGATCTGGAGCAGGCGAGATCATTATTCTGTAAACGCTGATGTTTGACACTTTCATCATACTATCGGCGCTGTAAGGAGCTGCGCGTCCCCAGACAAGTGAGAGAGAAACACAGACACTGACAATAACGGTTGACGTTACCCGTGATTCCTGCCTGTAGGTGTTTCCGGGATGTTACTCTGCATTGCGTCTTCTCTCGCAAGTCTCATCAGTGATTAGCAGGCCACATAGCACACGCTAGCAGGATGTGTTGACGAACGAACAATGCGTCTGTATGTGACGACGTACCAGACCCCTAATACGTTTAATTTCCGTGGCTATCTGGTCGGTGGACACTGCGATAGACGCAGAATTGCAGAAGTCCGCGAATGAAAAAAAAGCGGACGAAGTGCACCTCTTTGCAGGGCCCAATGCCCCGTAGCAAGGCCTAGCCCAAGATGACATCTCCCTCCCGTTCAGGAGAATCTCCGTTATGCGAGCCGGCATGGCGTAGTAGTGTATCCACTACTACGACACAGAGGATCACTTCGGCGCTATTGGAGTTCATGGTGTTGGTTTCGTGGCTATACGGAAGGCTGTAGAGAGCTATACTACCCCCCTAGCACCGCCTGCCTGGCGACGGAGACTGTGCCCAGCGATGACATTGGGTGTTGCGTCGAGCTGTGGTCGAGAAAAAGAAAAGATGCGAAGTCTTGGAGTCCAAGCAAAAGTTCACGTTGCCGGTAGATCCGCTAGCTAAATTGAGATGATCGTTTACGCGAGACGGCGATCACTGCAGCGCTTCCTGCAAACCTTGTTGCTGCATGGCTTCCATGTGCAGCGGTCGTGATTCGCAGTCCACAGAAGGATTGCGCCGACTATTGGTGACGAGCCGCGTGGAACGGTTGACGCATTGGCGGCTTGCAGGATCGCGGTTGGATGTGCTGCCCTGCTCTATGTTACTTGCTGAGACCGAGCTTCCACGAATCAGATCCGGTGGTCTGGCGGTCTGATCGACGCGCTGCGAGCCGCTGTGTGCGATGGACTCGAACGCTGGTCCCGAGTTTGGGCGGGCTGTACCTTGTGCTTCGAAGCTGCGACATGATGGTTGCGGTGATGTTGCAGAACAGGCAGTCTTGCCGACCACCAGATCCCGACGGTGTGAGGATCGTGGTGTCCCACGTTCGCTGTGAGATGAGAGAGCGGTGGTGCCTACAGTACTGTCTGTGCCACACTGGATCAGGCGTTTCACTCGGACATTATCGAGCGGGCCCGGACGCCATCGTTCACCACGGGCGGGTTGCTGGTGTGCTTGGTCCCATCGGCGACGAGCATCCGAGGTGTGGATCACGATGGGCCCGCGCTTATCATGTCAGTGAGCTACAGTACTGTATGAGGAGAGGAGGGAGTGCCATAATCATCGTAATCATAACAAGGTCCCTCCTGTGCGACACTCGATCCACGCGCGTCTTCTCCACAATGCATGCTTTGCGGCTTTGTCTCTAGTCGATGATCCCTGGAGGCCACGCTTCGCACTTTGGAAGATCTGCACGGCATGCATACAGTACCGTACCTACTGTACATCCTCCAACACAACGTCGTCTAAGCACGACGCTGTCTCTGCCGCTCTAGCACCAAATGTCAAACACTGACCATGTGGATCTGCACTCCGCCAACAACACCGCCGCCCTTGTTCGTATGATTGTTGTTGTGATTAGTGATTACACCGCGCAGTAAGTACGTATGGACCATGGTGCCGACTTATCGCTGCAGCAGGCCGTACACACGGCTGCCGCGTGTCTGCTGGATGGCGTGCACATGGGTGCGGCCTGAAACGCCTGCCCTTCCCTTGAACACGCCCCCCCCCCCCTATCGCATCCGGACGCTGTAGAGTATAGGCGAAATGACGAGCCGCTGTACGAACGCCCGAGATCTCTGACGGGCCGCACTCTGACTAGCGCACCAACAAGCTTGCATATGCAGCTGATCCAATGACGGCCATGTCGACCGCTCGAGTGTGTGCCGTTCGCTGGCGATCATGAGGAGCATGCTTTTGGCTTTGCAGACACCAAAAAGAAAGTATATAGCTCTGCATGCACCAATCAGCCGAGCATAGCATTGGCATCTCTGGCATGCGGCGGCGTATTGGGGCGCTGCATCGTTCGAGCAGACTCTTGTGTTAGCCCATGCCTACTGGTCGATGCGCGGAGTCAGTCTCTAGGCACGAGACGGAACGCGACCGGGTGTCCAAGACCCTGGCACATACTGCTGCCAGCGTGCACTAGTTTAGCACTGCGACTCAAGCATCGGCTCAGGCAGGGAATCAACGGGACCGACCGCCACGGATGAGAATGATGAATGCTCGACCGTTCGGCCACGCTTGGCGTATGATGTGTATTCCATTTATGTACTTAGTTAAAACACTGTGTGCCCGTCGACCACCCCGGTCTGGCCCTCGTGGAGGCGGCGGCGGCGGCGTAGAGGCGTTGCCGATTGATGAGCGACCTTCCTTCTACGCGCTGCTGCCCGCCGCCCACCCCCCTAAAGACAAGTCCAACAACGCCCACTAGTTTTAGGCATCCTTCGCCAACCTTCGAAAGACCGCACCATCACACCGGCACCACAGTACTGTACGTATACTGCAACCTCTTCATTGCCGAGGTCACTGTCCCGCGTCTACGACGACGCCTTTAGAGCACCTACTACAACTCCTGTATTACTGTTGTTATTGTTATTGTTATTTACTACTTTCTATTCGTCGATCTTCATCGCACCTCTGTGACCGACAGGGCGACGAACGGGCCCCTGGCGGACATCTTTTGTTCCCGAATGGTGATGCTCCCGGAGCCGATAGATTAACACCCAGGATTCACCCGCAAGTCAGCACCTTAGCCTCGCACAAGGCACATTTTCACACTTGCTGCGGGACGTTGTGAGCCGACACCCACCACGCGTTGTGGTCACCTCATTGCCGCTGACCGGGGTTATTGTTCTTGGTGCTTCTCCTGCAAGGCCAGGGTGCTGTCCCGCTCTTCGACGTTTGTACTGTACTCTCAGCAAAGCCAATTTACGCCATAGTCGGCTAGAGAGCCCTCATTCAATCTGCTCCCGGCTGCTGCAGCTCATAGGATCTTGATATCGTTCGCTACTCCCAAGGCTCGAACGACTCGATCACTCTTCACAAGGTCAATCGTGGCTGCACTGTCTGGATTCTAGCTCATCGATAACACACAACGTCCACCCTCACGACAGCGAGCTGTTGTTCATCTATTCGCCTCTGCCGACGACGCGAGCAATACCATTGATACGATCCCTACCTGATGGCCGCAGTCAGCATGATGGCGTATCCCAGCCGCGACAACTTTCAAGGCTACCCGCAGCATTATGCTATGTACCAGACTCGAGCGCATCAGCCACCGATGACCATGGGACAATCCATCCAGGTCAACCCATACGCCAGCTACGCCCCCATACCTCACTCCCATCCTCAAACTCACCCCCAACAACCTCATCAACAAACGCAACCGCAACCGCAACCACAACCACAACCACAGTCGCAACCACAAGCATACTCGCAAGCAGCACCGCGATCGACCCCACCAGCAGCAGGATCACCGGTCTCCGAAGACGGCTCCAAGCCGTCGTTGCCCTCAATCTCCAACCTGCTTGGTATCGCCGATCGACCAGCTCAGAGTAATGGTATGTCTATGGAACGCTGTGTAACATTTGACAATTGCTAACGAGTCTCTTCAGGCACAATAGCAATCCAGTCGTCGTCGCCGCAGCAACAGCAGCAAGCACAACACCCACAATCGTCACCACAAATATCTCAAATCATCGACAATGAATCAAGATCAAGAGGTTTCTACCCGACACATGAGCAGTCGGTGAGCCCACGGTCTGTGGTACCTCCACCACCAGCCACCCGGACGCTATCATCTCACGAGGGCACACAGAGTCCGTCCACCGTCTCGAGCGGGCCTGGCTTGCCGAGTCAGCCATACTATGTCGGATCTGCCATCAACAATGTTGAGCCGACAAGTCAACGCGCTATGCAGGTTGAGGCCATGATGAAGCGACATTCCGTGCCTTCACAGCCGAACGTGTCTCCCTACCAGGACGCTCGATATACAACTTCGCCATATGCCACATCTCCGAGTGCAGCATCTGCACCATCCTACTTTTCGCCAGCTGCGCCTTCATATCCCGTGAATAGCGCAATCCACGAGCAGAGGCCGTTGCCGTCGAACTTCCCACCGCCAGCACCCGTTCCAGGCCAGCCGATAGCTACCTTGCCGACGAGCAATCCATGGCAGCACCACCACTACATCAGCCCATCATCACAAGCTACGTTTCCGCAATCCCAGGACCGCTATATTTGCTCTACCTGCCAGAAGGCCTTCAGTCGGCCGTCCAGCCTGAAGATCCACTCTCATAGTCACACGGGCGAGAAGCCTTTCAGGTGTCCTCATGCTGGTTGCGGCAAAGCATTTTCCGTGCGCAGCAACATGAAGAGACACGAGAGAGGATGTCATTCTGGCATGGGAGCCGGCCATCTTGCTTCGACGCATCCTCATCCAAACGTTCATCCACACATAATCTGATCCAGTTGTACAACCGCCTAGTTTCACTATCAAGCGGCATTGTCGATGCTGCGTTTTAGCGTCCTACATCATATAGCAAGGAGTTCCAGGCGCGTTCTTTTGGGTGGGCAAAGAATCAGAGAAAGACGGCGTTGCTTGTACAACAAGGATTGTTGAGACCGGGAATCACCTGGCTTCACGGCTTTTCTGGGAGGAATTCGGCATGCAAAAAAAAAAATGCACGACTGTCGAAGGATATTGGGCAGCGACGCCGCATGTCTTGTACTAGCAACATGACAGTGGTACCTAACCGCAGCCGGGGCAGGATAGTCTTTAGCTCACGGTGACATGCATGGAAACCACGAGTGGCGCAAACTTGCAGTCTCATCATTATTTCCCGCTCGCATACCTGTATGTCCGCCTCGGTCGGCGGTGCTGCCCACTGGCGCCGAACAGCTTTGATGAGCCCTGCCACTGGAACGTGAGGGCGCAATTCCAGTTTTGATAGGACTGGCCATTGGTTCATTTACAAGACGACCAGCGAGGGCTGCTACTAGAGGCAACAATAGCCCTGATACCACAAACTTCGCAGTGCTACTACATAGTACCTCGTCTCTGATCACTTGGAGGGGGTCTCCACGTCGGACGGACGGTGATCGTTGCGCATGCACCGCGGAGCCAAGGGGAACCTTCTGGCTGCAGCGGGATGCTCTGCTACGTCGAACTCTGTTGCGGTTAAGCAATAGTACATGACGAGGGATGCCAGCAAAGGCGGCTCAAGGACGGGCAATAATCCTCGTTTGCTTGACCCTTGGGGCCAAGGACGCCTAGGCTGAGGAACCCCTGTCAACACCTCTCACTACTACGTACCGTGCTGAAAACCAGACAGGCTCCACGAGAGGCTAGTGATCGCACAAGGCCGGGAGTCTCATACGTATCTCGGATCATTGATCGGTGCCAAGCGTTTATCATCCATATCTACTACTACTACTAGTTACTACTACTACTACTACTACCACTACTACGTAGACTCCTTTTTGAGGCTGAGCTTTTGATTACTAGGAATGAGACTCAAACGTCTAAATATACGTACAGCCTGAGTTTCGCTTACCGATGAGACACGCTCTGTGTGCCGTGGCGAGAACAACCACCCTCCGGCGGCGGCCCGAGGACCTTTGCTACGTGCATCATAGTGGTAGAGGCGATGTGCGATCCTACGTTGCAACCTCATCGGAGCTTTGTCCATAATGCGTCTAGTAGAGTCGTGCTAGACAGGGAGATTGACGACACTCCCTCCGGTCATCCGTCAGCCGCCAGCACATCTTCCGTGGACCGGTATCCAACAAGACCAACAGCAGGCCTTGTTGGCTTTGGTAATACTAGTACTAACTTGCTCTCGCAGCTCGCCGTCGTCTTGTTGGACGATTCACTGCAAGTAGTACGTAGTCGTGCCATTGCGCTGGGTGCACGATCTCCGCGCGTTACTATCGATTGATACCGCCGGCATTTGGACCTACGTTACTTGTGATGTTGATCGCATTTATTATGGAGATGTCCAGCCGACAAGCCAAAAGCTCGACTTTGCACTTAGGCCTCTTAGCATGCGAGGAGGACATGTTCATAACGTAAATAAGGTCAAGATCATAGCTACCATACATAGAGTTCGCCTTCGAAGCAAGCAGACGACGTGGTCGACTCGGGGGAATGTAGTAACATGACTCCCCTCATATCGCTGAAAGGAAGGCAAGTCGCCAAATAAGACCCTTCACTTTGCAGCGAGTATGTAAACGTCGATATATTTGGCACGCGAAGAGCCACGTGAAAGCCTTGAACCTATATCAGCGCCTGCTGTCGTAGGGGTGATTCTAACAGCGAGGGCTCCTGTACAGAATCTTCCTGCCCTGGCGGCGGGACGTTGTACAGACACCACTGCGCAGTCTATTTGGGCTGCTGCGATCCCAGCATTCGCAAGGAAAGCTGCGTGAGCGCTTTCTTGCCGCCGCGTGAGGACGCTGCGCTTCAAAAGGCTGTCTAGCTTAGAGCAGTCCTATCATGAAGCGACAACTAGCAACCGCTCTCTACTTGAAGAGCGAACGCCCGGAATGGTAGAGAACGGCGCAGAAGCAGGGCGCTGCTTTGATCTGATTTGAGCGGACAAAGAACCGGGCGCTGTATCGTGCCAAATTATGTCAATCAGTGCGAGCGTATACGCCTCCTGACGAACACCCTTCTAAATCTGTAACTCAATGCTACAGCCTCTACCACAACGTCTAATCATAAAGTAGACCACTCGTTAAGGTGAGATTCCGTATTATCAAACTCCCTACAAACCGATTTGTGATCGAGTTTCATCTTCTTCACTTAAGCCGTCGTCGTTACCATCTCTTCGTCCCGTTTGCGCTTCGTGGCTACTGTGCGCGGAGAAGGGATTTCCCCATCCTTCGACGTCGCTCGCACTTCGGTAGACTTCCGGTGGAGGGCAAGGTGTTTGCATTGTCGGTTAGTTTGTTCGTGGCTTCCCGGTGCTATCTGTGAGACCGTTGAGCTACCGATTAGATCAGTCAGACGAAGCGTAATGGACTATGTCTATCTACCTAGATGTCTTATCGAATGTTGTACGGAGGTCTCACCCAAGATTCACTGTGCCTGGGCCTTGTTCTCCCGAATATCCGTGATACATTTACATTCGTGGAGACAGGACATGTCTCGGCCCTAATCATAGGTGCCATGTTCCCTGAAAATATGTGTCTTCCGCGGCACGATGGACTGTTTCATCAGCTGGGGGAATTGGGTAGGATCGTTCGTAGCTCACCAAGTGTAGTGTGTTCTGGAGACGACATAACCTAATCAGCATGCGTTCCGCTAATTGTCCTCTATTCTGGCAGCTTGGGAACAATGGCGCCAAACTTTTGATCAGATGAGCAGTTCCTGTTGATCTGCAGGCGCTCGAGATCCAGTGGAGTACCTCGTTGTAGTGAATGTGCATGGTAGCCAACCACACCCGCTTGACATCGTATGTGGGGTTGTCGAGCGCTCTGGTGACTCTGGCTCGTCGATCATCGTAAGGCTACCTTGGGCTAAATGTTGGCCAGATGTTGTATGCGCCCAAGGGCGAATATGAAGCGGACTTCCTTATAACGAAGGCAGCTTCAGACACTAGCGCCTGAACTCGTAGAGTGCCTACTGATCAATATGCTCAACTCGTTGCTGATTTGCGTTTGTAGGAGCAGCAAGGAACTCGACCTAGTCTCCGGTGAATTTGCTTCCAAGGACGATGTTCCGCTACAGCTTATTTGTGTTTGATGCGTATTTGTTATACACTCTGTGTTTCACCTGCATGTCGAAGCCCAAGTCGCATTTTGCTCGCTTCGAAAGACTACCAAAACCCAAATGCGCCACCGGTCTCATGCGTGGCCGCGCCGGTTGCGAGCTTGTCTAGTATCCATAATCGGAAGGTCCGTCGCAGGGCCCAATCGCGCATGGCACGGATGCAAATTGATTCGCGTCATTAAGCGTATCCACGATACATTCAAAATCCGAAGAATCGCGCAGACTGTGATGAGAGCAGGACAGCCTCTCGCGAAGCGATCGTAGATTACCTGAGGCAGAGGGGTATTTCTTGGGGCCAGCAATTATCACATCAGAAAGATCAGCAGCAACCAATGCTGAAACATGACCTAGACGGAGTTCAGGTAGTTCGGTGCGCTTATATACAGTGACTTTATGGAACGGTAGCTGTTGTGTCCCCTTATAGCACAGAGAGGTTGCCGAACTTCTCCTGTGGCATGCATTAGTGATTGCGTCTGCGACTGCGCAAAAAGCCCACGTGGTACACACCTGGTAGCCCGGAACTTGCCAGCGATTCTTCGAAACAAGCTGCTCAACACGCTTGTCGATGTCAGGACGAGCAGCAACAACCTCATCCTATTCCCGAAGTTAGCCGAAAAGTCAGATCACGTGACATGACTATCATCGATCCCATCCTTCTGCGTATACGCACCACAGTGAGGTCCTCAAACGGTCTCGCAGACTCAATGTTCTTCAGAGTCTTTTCCAAGTCCTTCAGCTCCGCATCAACCTTGCCCTTAGTCTCCTCAGCGCTCTTCACAGCCTGCGCCTCGAAAGCCTCAATAGCCTTGATCTGTCTCTGCACATCATACTTCTTCGGCTGGAACGAGCTGAATTGCTTCTCGATGTCGTTGATGACTTCTTGGTTCTTGAGTAGGCTGCGGTACTGGGAGAAGTCGACGGTCTGGGGCTGCTCAGAGAGGACTTGGACCTTTCTGCGGGCGACATCGTTGCGCTGCTTGAAGGCGGCGAGGGCACCGGCGGTTTGACCTTTCAGGCCGAGTTTGGTGCCTAGGTTGGCCCAGTCGATCTTCGTGGAGGCTGAACGCTGTTGTTGGCATATTAGCTCACTGTCCGAGCTCGCAGAAAATGCGCGCGTAAGGGTGCCGTGGCGAGGATAGCTCATCAACATTGTGCCATTGGTATTTGCGTCGCTTTATATCAGAGTGTTCACGTACCGTGGCCGCCATTGTGAGAATGTATTATGGTCGAGAGTGGAGTTGGTGCTGGTAGTGGCTCGAATGGAAGTGAAGGAGGTGCCGTCGAGGTTCAAGCGGGATGATCCGAAGCCGACCTGCAGATCTTCCTCTTCGCTCGAGCCACAGCAGCGATCTCTGCTTACATTTCACCATAAGAAGGTAAAGGCGGATCGATAACATTTGAACTGGCGTTGCTTAGGATACAGAGAAATGAGTGCTTGAGATTCAAACGCGGTGTCTTGAGATCATGCTGCTCGACAACTTCATGATATGCCTTCAGTTCTCGGTACAAGGAAGACCAACGATCATATTGCAAAATCAGCCAGCGACTGTTTGATCGCATTTGACAGGTAATGATGATATATGTCTCATCTGTCAATGTCGAGGTTGTGGCTTCATACCAAGGTCTTTTGACTAACCCCTACTATTCTATGCTACACATCTACCCTCCTCGGCTCGAAGAAGTGTCGGCAGGCTATATGCTCAATGCCATGATGCTGTTGACGATGTCGTTGTCGTTCTCTTTCAGTGCCTTGACGGCCTTTTTGCGGCTGACAGAGGCCTGTGCCATGACGAGCTCGATGTCCTTGGCCTCAAGACCAGTGTCATCAACCTCCTCACCGTCGTCCTCTTCCTCCTCGGCCTTCTTGTCAGCACCGCCCTCAATAGCCTTGCCCTTGTCGGCGCCGTCTGCGGAGTGGTCATGTCCGGCGTGCTCGTTCTGAGACTGTGCGGCGAGCTGCTGGGCAGCGGATGCCTGAGCCTGGGAATTTAAGTCCTCGATCTTAGCCTCGCCGAAGATGCTACGATCTTGTTAGCTGATATGCCACGATTGGTATTACCCTGTCCGTTCTCTTACATCCAGGTGTTGCTCGATGGGGACTTGTAAACGTCGGGCTGGCTGATGACAAAGAGAATGTTCTTTGGTCGCCTGAGAGTGACACGGGTGATGCCCTCAACGTGCTTCAGACCAAGCTTAGCAATGGCCTTGCGCGCCTTCTTCTCGTTTCTGCTGTGCACTGCGACTTGAGCGCCTGCGGGAATGTTGGCATCTCCCTCCTCGTTGTCAGAGTCCGAAGACTCGTCATCAACCTCCTCGACCTTCTTCTCCGGCTCGTCAACGATCTCCTCGACACGTGGGTTCGCCATTTTCCGTGTTGGTAGTGGTGGGGAGCTATGAAGAGATTGTTAGTGTTTGCTCAATGTTTCTGCAAATGCGCTGTACGGCACAAAGCCATCTCTGCATATGGAATCCAATGAGGTAACATGAATACTCACATTAGCAGTCAATCTAGACTGGCGGTGATGTGCTGGTGTCTAGGAGATCCTCCTGCTGGCGTAACGATTCACGAAAGTCGCAGGCTTGGCAAACAGCTGGACGGTGCGAATTTCAGAGGAAAGAGCGGCCGAGCCCGAGCTCCCAGCCCTCGTAGCACGTCTGTCACAATCATACAGCACACATATTGAGACAGGGATACGAGATATACAGATTCACATGTTTTGACATTTCATAATCGGGAGCCACAAGAGGGCCATGCATTTGAAGCGCTATCAAAAGCCTGAAGACAGCCATTTCATCCCTCATTTCGCCGGACCTTTTCGCCAGATGTTCGCCCCTATGCCATTCTGTTACGCTGTAGAACGGCTGGGGTCCATAGCCGTTTGGTGGTGCATCGTGGTATGGAGTATCATGTCGCAGCTTATGCCTTGGCTGAAGCAATGGCCTTGCGGGTCTCGAAACGTGCCTGTCGTGCTGATTAGCTCCCCGTACCAATGCTTGTCAATTTTTCTCGAGGGAGCGCGTTGCCTGCAAAGCGGCAGGAGTTCGAGGTTGTACACACCTGCTTCCTCAATCGCATGACCTTGAAGCGCTCGAAGTCGGTCAATTGCGCCCTCCGTGCCTCCTTCTGCAGTCTCTTGGCGTAACCGCTGCTGGTCCACTTGTTGTCTACCTCAGCCTTTGCCCACTGCTTCTTCAGGGCGGTTGTGCCAGTTGCGTTTGGCAGCTTGTCAATTACGATGCCGGTGAGCGAGAGGTCCTTGAGTGCGGCGGCATGACGTGGGACAGCGAGGTGCGCCTCGTCGGATGGGCCCTCTACAAGTACCTGCGTTTATGTAAGTCCAAGATATTAAATTTCATGCATTTCCATCTCTTCTGAGGCTGTGTGATGTTCACATACGCGCTTGTGGTCGATGATCTGGACGATAGCGGCGACCCTGTTGATGAATGGACCGTTGGCGAAGAAAGCGATCCGTCCGACCTCGACCTGTCTCCAGTTGCTTGCAGTGACCTCGGCGTCGCCCATTGTGTCGGTGTTGGCTGTGGTTGATTAGTTGTCGCACCTCTTTCGCGGAGTCGTGAACTTCAAAGTTGTGCCTGCCCAAAATCGCAGAGACGTGGGAGCCAAGGCGGGACAGCCCGCCCGTTGCCGTCGTCCTCGCTGCAACTTTTTCCACGAGCGCGTCTTAACTTTTCTCTACCACAACACTCCTCTACAGCATGACACCATCACCACATCTCATGCAAAATACTTTTGCAGCTAACCATCAAGTAAGTCCTACTGCACTTCCCTCGTCTCCAGTAGGATTACATAATTTGCGATTGATGGCTGTACGGGGAGATTCACGCCTGTTTCTCAGACTCGACAGTCAACCTGATATTCAATATCTTACATATTATGATTGGACATGGTGGCTCTGATTGCACACACGCGAGTCTTTTGAAGCAACAGATACTGACGTACTGTCTAGCAGATGTGGATGGTGCAGAGTAGTTCACCCGGTCGAGACTGAATGACAAAGGTATGTCTTTTTTCTTCTTTGCTTCACCATTCTTTCCAATGATTACAACACACTAGATAGTAATTGACCCTTGTGGGATGATCGCTTTTTACACCAAGATCTCTGAGGACACCATTGACGTTGCAGCTTCACCAATCAACCCTGGTGAGTGCATATGCTGACTTGATACTGGTATAGGTCCGATATCCCCCGCATACCACGCAGCTAAACCCAGCCGGCACGCAGCCGCCTCGCCATATAATATATGCTGCCACCACATGACGGCGATTGGACGGCTGTGAAAGTGCGTGGCAAACGCCGTGCCAATCCAGCTGAAAATTGGAATGCTGGCAAGCGCCGCAAGCCCGAACTGCAAAGGCGGCGTCCTGCTTGCTGTCCAACCACATCCCAAGCAGGGGCTTCATCTCGACCTCGAAGTCGCAGACGAAGGACTTTTGAAGATGATTCGCCACTGGAGAAGCTACCCGCTGAAGTTGTGCAGCACATTTTCGAGTTGTCCTCTAACATCGAGTTGCCACTTGTTTCCCGGCAGTTGGTGTTGAAGCTGACGAACAGTGCGCACCTCCAGCAGCAGTTGACTACAGCTTTATTGTCCCCTGTGCTCCGGCATGATACTGATGGTGAAGCCACAGCTGAGCAGCTCAGTGCCGCCACCAGGTTGCTGAACAGCAAATTCATGACTTGGACTTTCTTTACCTCATGGCTGAAAAGCCACGCCGCAGCCACGTTGCCGCCTCAAGAATTGGTTGAGGAACATCACGAGGATTGGCCGGCGCTATGGACAATGTTCCGGCCAAGTCAAGGCTTGCTTCCTCCAAAGAAGCTCTTCTCTCCACCATTCACAGAAGAATCGATAAGTTTCTTGGCCATCT
Source organism: Exutisphaerella laricina CBS 326.52 (assembly GCA_000504385.2). NCBI lineage: Eukaryota > Fungi > Ascomycota > Dothideomycetes > Mycosphaerellales > Mycosphaerellaceae > Exutisphaerella > Exutisphaerella laricina. Next base: position 26,832 of record AWYE02000701.1, read on the forward strand.
TCGCTCAAGGCATGCAAGATATCGTAGTCGCTGATGCTGCCTACGGCGAGCTTGCTTACGAAGGACTGGAGGCTGCCATCAGAGGTGGACAGGCTGATGTCACCACATTGCTATTCTCAATGGGACTGCATGGGACGACCGAACTATTACGCATCGCAGTGGCTGAGTCAGGCTGCGACCAAGACATTGTGCGGATGCTATTGAGTCATCCTGCGCATGTTCAGCAGGCCGCCGCATCCTCAGCGCAGTCTGCAACCAGGGACGTGGACGGGGCTGTCGATCTCCTCGATCCTGTTGTCTGGTCGTGGGCAGACAAGGCTCGCAAAAACGGCGACGACAAGGGCGAATGGCTTGTAGAAGTTTTGCGAGCCACGCAGCAGCAAAGATCTCTCTTGGAAAACTGAATACATGTTTCGCAGCCAGCGTGTCAATATATCAACATACCTTGACGTCTCGCCCTTCGCCTTCCTACGCTCAGCTCAGCCGTGTCCCTGATCCCATGAATTGACCCTTGACCTGCAATGTCCATAGACATCCTTTCCGGGAGAGATCCGGAAGCGAGGAGTGTTCTCCAAACTTGTGGAACACCGGCGTTCGCCCATTCCACCTTTCTCGTGGTTGAACAATCACTGCGCGTGCCCTAATTCTCGCTCCTACCGACTCGAATAGAGTCGACATGGCATCTGTCAGTGCTCGGGCAGGCATAATCCACGCGATTGCACCACTGGCGCATTGAGGTGGCTTGTTGATCCTATCCCGCGAGCGCTGTCAGCTTTCACCTTGCCTCTAAAGATCGCGGTAGGACACTCGTATATGCAGTTCAGGAGTCATACGAGGTCTGGTTCGACTTTTTCTTGGCTGTCTCTTGCTAAACATTGGTGTTCTCGGGAACGGCTTATGCTAAACTTACATGCCGTCATGAAGTTTCATCTCACTTCTGGATGACGAGGAGGAGCACACTCGCAGGGGGTTTCCGAGGTTGAATTTAACAGCAGACTATCCAACTACACCAGTCACCAGGCATTCAGAATCGTGAGTGCTCATATACGAAAGTGGTTCTGCAGATGCCCAATGACCACCACACTCAGTCGACGATGCTTTCGCTCAAGCGCAAACCTCAGATGAAGACCTTCGACATCGACGAAGCATTGATTGAGCGTGTGATCCGTCAAGGATGAAACTCGCCAAATCTACAGGTCATCCACGGAGCAATGACCAGCGAGGTCGAGTGAAGCCGCTGGCCGCGGAAAAAGCACAGCAGATGTTCGTTGGAGCTCCATATTTCAACGTAGAGAAACCCAAGAATGCGAATAGACCGCAGGTTGTGTTTTTGGATGCAAATTCCGTGGTCTACGTTCCACGCACCACCGATTGCACGCCCTTCAGCCATCCCTTTTTCGAGACAAGTACATTGGCTGCCGGGCCCGGTCTTTCATGACAGACTCGAGGGCAGCACTACTGGAGAGTCCAGACATGCTCACGGCTCCCGGCACTGAACCTAGGACAATGAGCTTCGAACTTTTCATACAGCCAGTGGGTGCCTACGATGACGTGAAATTCTCTTCAGAGCTACCACGATTTGGCAATCAGCAGCTACTCTATACTAGCCAGAGCATCTAGGGATTCGTGGATTCTTGATGGAGACGTGCGTTCAACGCCTAACGTAGCTTGGCACGTCACGCGACGTGCCGCGCGATGATGATACGATGATACGGACAACGGAAAAATGACAGGATATCTGCGATGGGCCATAAACTTTCCAACGAGCTTCTCTGTGCAGTGCCCGGCAGCGTGATAGATATCACATCTCTTCGATGCCAAAAAGAGGCTCTGCATGCTGTTCCGAGACTCAAAAGAGCTTTGACATGATTCCAGCCTATCGGGCGTACAATTGAGAGTCGGATATCCACTTTGGGGTACGGCGTCGACCCGAGGAAGAATACAGTCTCGTGCCAAGGGAGAGATGAAACCGAAGATGGTGACATTATGATGTCCAAAGTGACTCTGTCTTCCGAACTGCTGATAAGATATGCAACGTCTCAAGCTCTGCCGTCTCCGCAAGGCAGAGTATCGACTTATACGAGTCTAGCTGATCACATTGTGATCGAGCGCCAACGGATTGTGAAGGTCAAACAGGACCTTGTACTGGCTAAGCGGTTCTCCAATAACACATAGAGGTGTCAGTGCGCGCGACAGACAAGGTCAAACTTGATAAATCGCCAAGCATGATCTCCGCGTTCGTGAAAGCAGAATCCGAGCTTTGCTGCCATCCGAAGAGAAAGGGCCAGCAGATTTCTGGTCTACTTCACTTTGCCGAAATGACACATGGCCGGATGCTGACAAACCGGAGGAGACCTTCGTGGGTGAAGCTAACGCGGTCAGCAGCGAGACGAATCAACTATACATGCCCTGACGATGAGAGCGTCTACAACACCTTGCTCTAGAGTCGGTCGACTGGCTGGGGCTTGAGGCACCGCCAGGCCTTGCCAGGGTGATAACGAGCAGAATGTGTTCGGCATGCGGCGGCTCAGTCGACCAGTTTCTGCGCAAAGCGAACATAATGCGGCTCCCGGAGCACTCACGCGGGTCGATACTGCACACAACATGCTGATGCACCGTCCTTCTGCGGGCTTTATTCGGTGTTCTGGAAGTTATTGGACATGCGGACAGAGTTGACGACGGATATGTTTGCATATACTTTGTGCATACCATATTGGGTTGATGGTCTTCTTGCTCGGAGTATAAATATGTTACGACTACGTTGGTAAAGCTGGCTACTCTGAAGGTGCATCTTCTACTTTGCCATCATAGTTTGAGCTGATAGCTTTCTCCAAAGCCTGTGCTTTTGCTCCAGTAACGCTCTGCGCCAGGTCGCCATCCTTGAAAATATGAAACGTTGGCATTTGGTTTGCGCCTAGCTCTTGAGCGATGTCTAGAATCATGATCAGTAAGTGCCTGCTCAAACACATGCCTGTCATACCCACCAAGTGCAGTATCAGTATCGTACCTGTAGAACTTCGCGTCGGGGTATTTCGCAATCAGCTTGTCTACGAAAGGCTGAATAGCTTTACATTGCGAACACCATGTCGTTGTTGCCTCGAGGATGTGAGTCCCGTCTGAGTTGCTTGCCTTCAGGTAGTCCTTAAGCTCCCGGAGTTCTTCCATGTTTGCGCTTACAGTGCTTGTCTATGGCGGATAAAGAGAGTTTTGGGAGATGTGCTGTGTTGTTGCGAGAGGTGCAGTGCCGACATATTGCAAACGTCATGCTCGAGTGAGATGAATCGACGAAGGGCGACAAATTACCACGACTTTTGTGATGGAGAAGACGCGTATCTAGCGCGGAATGCCGAGGCAAGCTTGTTGCGGTCACAGCTGTCAGTCGATCAATCGTGAGCAACCATAATCTTCGCCAACGAAAGGCATCGCTATTGCAACTGGAGATCAAGGACGCCTCGCATCTAGGCAGTGATCAGGCAGGCTCCGCGACTCAGCAATATCGTCTGGCAAGTGGTCTTTGGTGTTACTGTTCAGGAAAGCAGATTCGATGTAGGGAGGTGACAATCTGATTTTCATCAAGTCGGACCTGAAGCTGTTACCATCAGCGATCGGAGGTGACGAGGCGACTGCACTGGGACCAGATGAATATGCAGAAGTGTCAAAAGACGGCACCGAACAGCAGACTGATGCTTCCACACGGACATTAAACGAGGATGCTGAAGCAGCCAGGCTCTCTAAGTAATTCTTAGTTGATCGCACATTCCAAGCGATTCGCCGGTGGTTAGAGAGGTCGAAGTCCCAAGTTCGCATGGTTGTTATCGCATCAAGCGCCTCGCGTTCCGAAGGTTGAAAGGCTGCCAGATGTGGATGTCGATTCTCAAGCTGGGCCAAAGCAGAGCGTCAACGAAATGCTGGCCGGATTGAGGGTGGGCGATGAAAAGTGATAAGGTATCACGGTTTGCAAGCGAATTGCTAAAGCCTTGCCGCTGCGGGCTGTACTTCCGCCAGGCGTACGACGGCTCAGGAAGAGCACATAATACATGTACGCTACTTCAGAGCGACGACGCGCTGTGTGACGCGTTCTGAAATGCAGCATTCATGCCAAATTCGCTTGCAATGTCAAACGGTGAATGGAGCAATGCGACAAGTGATCCCCGTTCCCGAATCCTCGTCTCGAAGAGCGACATGGTCGTGTTGCATGCAGCGTCTAGTCGTTGTATATGATATTGACGTTTGTTGGTGGAGGTGGCTGGCGGACGCAGCTAAATTAAATGAGGTCTCCGATGCCGAGGCGGGAAGCTTCTCTCCAAGGAAAGGGACAACGTACGCCTCTCAGCAAGCCATGCAACGTTCGAACGTGTTCGAGATCTTTTTGTTCTGTTCGACACATCTAGCACCTCTACATCCAGATCGCTGAGAGCGCCGCGCATCAACGATGAATCTCCTATACTACTCCTTGGCAGTATATCTGTCGCTGACATCCCCTGCATCCGCTGCTGCAGCCAAAGATTCGAAGACGTCAGTCAAGCCATGCACCATAACGTCGCCGACTACGAACAACTTCTTCGACCTCACATCGCTGCGCCTCTTGGACCCGAAGGCTAGCAAAGCGAAACATCCACGAGAACATAGCTGGAATGCGACTGGGCACGACATAGGCTACAACTTTACTGTCAATGTGTGCGGTCCTGTCATTGAGCCTTTAGACGATGTTGTCGGGATAGAGAAGAACTTATGGCAGAATGTGTCGGCATACTATAAGCATGATGGGAAGACGTACTCGATGGGGTTGGTCAAAAAGCCATGCGTTCATTCGGCAATACACTGACAATAAAATAGCCAACAGAACTCAGAACTGGTGATGCGTGGCCGGAAGCTGGTGCTGAACTACACTGATGGATCGCCTTGCGACGGGGTTTCGGGAACGAGCGCTCGTTTGGTCGACGATCTCAGGACTCGCGAGATCATAGGTGGGGGTGACAAGAAGAAGGGCAAAGATGACGACGAGGACGATGAGGACGATAATGGGGATAAGAAGAAGAAGAAGAAGCCTTCATCCTCTGGTGCCAGAAGAAAGAGTACGATCATCAGCATGCTTTGCGACAAAGACGCGCTTGCACCTACCTTCGCATTGAGCTTCGTTGGCACCATGGACGAATGCACCTATTTCTTCGAAGGCCGATCCCTGGCTGCATGCGCGACCGCCAACACCGTCTCCGGCGGCTCACTGAACCCAAGTGGCGTCTTTGGAGTGATTGCAGTCATCGCTATTGCCGTCTATTTCGTGGGCGGTTGTGTGTACAACAGAGCCGTGCTGAATCAGCGAGGTTGGCAGCAAATACCCAACTACGCCCTATGGGCAGGCATCTTTGGTTTCTTCAGGGTATGCTTCTGTTGTCGATGCCGCAGACTACGACTTCGGCGCTGACATACCGCAGGATCTTGTGATTATATTGACATCATCTTGTGCACGCTTCATGCCATCACGACGAGGGTACAGTCGAGTCAATGGCGGCATCGATGGATATGGAAGCAGAGGGAGAGGGCGGGGAGACAGTGACGCTGAGAATCGGCTTATAGATGAGCTCAACGAGGAGTGGGATGACTGAATCGTCTCGTCGCTCGTTTGTATTGGATATAGATGCTGTCTGAGTAAGCACAAAATACTTCATGATGAGCTGCTGAAGATGATCGCAGACATGGCTCAGCCTGTGAAGCGTGCAAAAGAGCACTTCCAACAGTGATATGCTCCAATGCTATCGCAATGGCATTCCTATGAATTCAGCATGACGAACAATGTCGAGCATTGAGAAGAAGAATGCCCAGCGTTTTGTGCACAATAGTGATTGAGATTCATAATCATTGTGGCCGTTTCAGCCTGGCGATCCGCGCGCTTGTTGGCTAGGCATCGAAGTGAAGTTTTGCGCTCCTTCACAAGCTTTCACGACGCTTCGACTTCCATCTATAATAGCTCATCACACACGCATCAATCGTGCATCAGCTCAACATCGCAACAACATCGATACGCTCTCGCTGCCTTCAGACCTTCTCAATATTCAGGCATCAGATCATAGCTGCCATGACAGACGACGCTTTCACCGAGACCGAGCAGAAGCTGATGGCCCTCGCTTGGCAGTGCTTTCCGGAGCAGCCAAAGGTTAGTACAAGTGATACGACAGATGATACGACAAAACTGCATAGCCAGCATGCTGACATGGTCCCAGGTCGACTACAAACGCTTGGCTGAGCTCGCTGGCTATTCCAACCACAACTCGGTCTCCAACGCTTGGGCCAAGATCAAGAAGAAGCTCGCGTCCCAAGCCGAGCGCGCGATTGGCGGCACCGGTGTCAATTGCGATAGCAATGGCGGAACTCCAAAGGTACGTAGGACTGATGGTTTGTGCTCGTAACACGATAATGTACTGACATACACAGTCTGCTACTAAAGCCACTCCTCGCAAGCGTGGCAAGAAGGCGTCCGAGGAAGATGCTGACGATGACGAGAGTCCAACTAAGAAGGCCAAGCCAACGCCAAAGAAGCGCAGCAAGGAGGCAGTGGCAGTAGCAGCGGGTGAAGACGACGAGGAGACCTAGCAGAAGGACAACGCGGCTGCCATCAAGGCTGAGGACGATGATGAGCTCGTCCAAGAGAGACTGCTAGAGGGACCTCACAACTACCTGTTATGGCTGACCATCGATGAATTGGAAAGCTGTAGGCCAGGGAAAATCAACTGTTCGGATTCGCCAATTGCGTAGACTGTCGTGAACGCCACATAAGCACATGCAATAAAACCTATTGTGCATCTCACTACGACACAATCCGTCCCACCTGGCCCCTTCAACCATGCGAATTTGCGTGCCTGAGCTTTTCGGTGAATGCACTGAATGTCACGCGGAGCCGTACACGACCGATTACGGACGGTGTAGATCCTACTTCACTTGTTGTCCACACGCTGCCGCCTACGAAAGTAAATAACCCGCTTCCAGCATTTACGACTCTCTTCTCCCCACAAATACAAATACAATCACCAAACGTACGCATACTGCCGTCACACACCTCCACACCAAACATACCTCCCAACAACCAACACAACTACCACCCTACTACAACAACTATGGCCGACAAGACTACAGACGCAACGACTGCCTTCAGCGCGAAGGAACTCAAGATGATCACTGCCATTTTGACCGGCACTTGCACCAAGGAACCTATGCCAGCCGTGAGTCGCCACGCGCCACTCACCCATTCAAGTACATACTGACAAGCTCGTCCAACAGATCGACAACACCAAGCTCGCCGATGCCAGCGGCTACAAGAACGCAGAATCTGCTCGTGTCGCCTGGCACAACCTCCGGAAGAAGATGTCCAAATTCAGCGAGACTGATGGCGTTGCCCCAACTACACCCCCCACTCCCAAGTCGACTGGCAAGAAGCGCAAGGCCGCCGCCGAGACCAGCGAGGAGAACGGCGACGAAGAGCTCAAGACTCCAGCGAAGAGACCCCGCAAGCCTCGTGCTTCCAAGGCAAAGGAGGACGTCACTGCTACTACTTCTTCACCAGAAGTCAAGGACGAGCCAGCAGACGAGGAGAATAGCGAAGAGGAGCCGAAGACTGCAGCTCCTGCCGAGGAAGCACGCAAGCCCCGCGCCCCTACCAAAGCAAAAGTCAAGGGTAAGGCCACCGAGAAGGAAGCGGAGCCTATTGCTGAGTTGAAGGTTGAGGTGAAACAGGAGGCCACGGCTATCGGCAAGGCGAAATCTACAGAAGGTAAGGTCCACCCAGTCGATGAGAGCGGCGGTGGTGAAGAGGCAAAGCAGAAGGACAACGGCGACGACAAGAGCGTCTAGATGGATCAGCGGCGGTGCCATAGAGCACGGCGAGATCAGGGAAAAAATTGTCAAGCAGGACAGCCTCGTCGTGGAGGTGAGGGGGTCCACGGCTGAGGCGAATAATGAGCTGATCTGAAGCGGACGATGAGATGACTCACTACGACAACACGGAACAGCTACTTGGGTCATTCGAGCGCATGGAGGCTCGATCAATATTAGGTGGAAGCACACCTCGTAGGCGCGCTTTATCGTCTCTTGACACTCATACAGGAAGTACTTGACGAGGAATCAAGGTCAAAGCAAAATTCATCACTTTTTATTTCATGCTCTCCCCATCGAGCGTATATGAACTCCGTGTCGCAATTCCAGTGTGGGTATTGTGCCTATCCTTCCGAAGTGCCACCCAGCTGTGCTAGTCTATGCACATGCAATCATCAGAAATCTCCCGGAGGGCCACTTGTTCAACCTCCCTATTGCGCTAGTCCTGCCAGCTATCGTGAACGCCTATTGCGCCATGCCATGCTATCGTGAAGTCAAGTGGTCGCGTAAACGCCGTAGTCAAGAAGTCGTATGAAGTGTCCGAGCCATTCTCCCCAATCGGACCCCTGCAATTGCCCTCTCCAAGGCCTACTAGACAGAAAACTTGGCCTTGGCACGGCTGCTACCAGCATGGGCGGAGTCAGCGTGACCACTGAACTCAACAGCCTCTTGTGGTGGCAAGTTGAGGACGTCCTTGAAGCGTTTGCCGATACGCTCGAGACGCTTCTTGCTCTCAGCAGCGTCACCCTCGCCAGCGTTGCGGCCCTTGGGTGCGTTGCCAGCAGTTCTTGTCCACAGACCTACACGCCAAAAGGCTTTGCGGATGTTCACGACCACACCCATAACCTCATTGTCGTTCTCATCCTCAAGCATTTCGCCAATAGCAGCGAGCATGATGTTGAGCCAGGTTTCGTCGTTGGCCTTGGTGCCCTTGAAAGTATAAGCCCAACGTCCACCGTGCTTGTTTTGAACATCCTCCCACTCAGGACGCACGCCTTGCTTGAAGAGATGGTAGTCGGACTTTTGAGCGAGTTCGGACGCTGGGGTGATGTTGTTCTAGATGACGACAATAGTTAGTTTATGACGATGGGTAGATTGCGAGCTCAGGATGACTCACGTAGATGCCCCAGAACTCCTCGACGCTGTTAAAGCTAATGACCTCCTTGAGCAGCTCGTTCCAGTCCTGCTTGCCGCTGGGTGGCTTAGTGAACCAGAGAGTCCAAGTGTGCTGCAGCTGGTGCTTGACGTTGAAGTTCGACGGGTCATCGAAGACGGTCACAATCTTCTCGCCGTTGGTGATGCCGTTGGTCGCGTCAGTCATACCGCCATCCGGTGAGATAGGAATGGAGTCGAGAGGAACCTGCTTATCCTGCGAAGTTGGTGCCGATGCGACTTCTGCCATCCTGAGATGCGGTGGTAGTGACGGTGGTAAGTGACGACGGCGGTGGTGGTGAGGTACGTGGAGGGCTAGGGGTGGATGTAGTGAGGAGATCGAATGTGCTCCAGGCAAAGTCGAATGTTGAGTGTCTGTCGTGTGGAAGGAAGTGCAGCCTCCAAGAAGCAGTAAGTTAGTCTTTTGATGGCTTTGACGAAAGAACGTTGGACCTCTCGGCGATGATCCCCTGCAGGCGCCGATCGCGTGCACGGACTATTTCGGCCTTGGCCGTTGTTCGCGACTTCTCCTCGTTAAGTTAGCCATCTTCATATGTCACATTCAGCAGCTAACCACACTCGCAAGCGGGCATCATGCATCTAAGCGTACTTTGTCAGAAGCCACGCGCATACCACAATGTCCTCGGGTCAGGATGAAGAGTTTCCTGACACTGCGGATCAGGATGGCCAACTTGAATCAGAATTCGAGCAGCAGAGTCATGCAGAAGACGATCTTTCGGGCGATGAGAGACCTGGCCGCTTCTATGGACCGGACAGTAGTTGGAGGTTCTACACGCAGGAAGAGCGTGCTGTAGCTCAATATCTCGACCAAGCCGAGCACAATGATCTCAGCATCCACCTCTTCAATGCCCATGCATGGAAGCAGCAACATCGGGACGAGCAGCGGATGCGAGATTCCAAGCCATGGCAAAGCAAGAAGCGCTGGATCAAGCTTGACGATCAGGGTGAACCGCCATTCTTGCCTCCTACATCCTGGACTGCCTGGCCACTAAGACCCGAGGATGTGCCAAGAAGTCGAGAACAATGGGGTCTTCCTCTTCCGGAACACGACCTGGACACTTATCGTAAACCAGAACGTTGGTTTCCAAGTATTTACCTACGAGAAGAGCTCAAAGCAAACTGTCTGAGAGTTGCGAAGGAGCGCTTTGCATCTCGAGATTGGGAAACCGGAGACCCTGCTCCCGAGGTCAAGCAAGCTTCTGGGACTACGTCGAGGCGTCATTCCTTCGTTAATGTGAACAGTGAAGATGAAGAGACCACAGATGATCTTACGAAGCTCGAGCAAACGCTCGATCAGGACGTACCTCTTGTCCCAAATAAAGATGGCGAACAACACTATCTACCTGTTATCATGGACGATGACGAAGCTGCTGGCCAAATTCTTCAGCCGACCGTACGGCACGTGCTCAGTAAACTCGACGATCTGCTCATTGGTCTGCACAAAAGTCGACAAGGACATCGGCAAGAACGATATGCTTCTCGCAATAGCAGCAAGTCTAGGTCCAAATCAAGGTCTCGTTCGCAGAGCACCGCTGCCGTCGTCAGAAAACGCAAGCGTGTGGCATCTGACGCCAACGAGCGACTAAACAGCGGAGACGAGAACTCCGAGGTGGACGACGGCGCAGCCGGTCCTGGTAAAGACATTTTCCAGTCGGCTACACACCATCGCACACTTGCCACGCGAGACTGGAGCGAAGTCCTCGGAATGGCAGCTCTAACAGGCTGGGATCAATCCATCGTCGACCGCGCGGCTCGCAGGTGTGCTTCGCTCTTCGCAGAAGGCATGAACATGCGTCTCATGCCAGCCGACGCAATAGATGAGGAACTAACAACTTACGTCCCTGACATGCTTCCACTCATCGACTCCGAGGACGAGGGAATGGCAGACGATGATAGCGGAGGCGAAGAGCAACTGCACTCATGCCCACACCCTGCTTGTGCTCGTCACGAGGAGCCCTACGAACTTCTATGGCGTCTACACGAGCATCTCAAGCGGAAACACAAGCATACTGATGACGAGATCGCGTTGTTATTGCCACGGTCATGCACAGCGAAGTCTTCCTCCCCCGAGGATCACATGGATATCCCGGAAGAGCCGCAGCAGGAGATGGCAACAGCAACGCGACATTTAGACAGAGACGATTTCTTGCGACCGATCACGGTCCCCATCAGCAGGTCTAGAGCCAAACTGAAGAGGAAGTCACGAAGTGCATTCTCGGGAGGAAGGAACAGGGATCAGCCAAACTGACAGCTCTTGACTGCAAGACGAGCTTTTCAGAATTCTATGCTATTGTCTCACGCTTCGTTCGAATGTATGCACAATACCCGCATTCCCCAAGCGTTCAAACAGCAACTGCAGTAGCTCTGCATGCGGGAGCTATACCTCGAACGTAAGCCCATACACTACGCAATATCGCCCCTGCGCAGAAGGTAAGACAACAGTTCACGTACCGTGATAACGGCCTCCTGATTTCCTCCCTCCCTTTCCATGTTATTATTCTGCGTGATCCGGTACTCATCCTGCATGCGCTTCCTACTCGCCAACCCATTCGGCGCAACGAACTCGTCGTTGTCCTGATGAGCCTGGGAACCAGCCGGCTCTGAAGTCGCGCCTGCATCCGAACGCCTTGTGTTCCGCCTGCGTCCAACTCTCATAGGCCACGCAATGGAGCTGAACTCGCTGGCATCGTGCGCATTCACCCCATATCTCCCTAATCTCGCCCCTTCCCTCGCCCTCGCATCCGGCGAGAAGATCTTAATCGTGTGATCAATCCCACTGACTGCCATCAAAGTCTCATACGGATGTCCCTGCACCACATTCACCACCTCCCCATCGCCCTCAAGGATATTCACAAGCTGGCCTGTTTTCCGGTCCCAGATGAAGAGGTTTCCGTCGTCTGATCCAGATACGACGTAGGAATCGTCGGGGCCGAAATAGTTGACGTCTTTGACGGTACGGACGTTGCAGTGGCCGCGGTAGGTGCGTGTTGCGGGGGAGCAGGGGATAGCAGATTCGACGCGGGAGCGGAGGCGGCGCCGTGAGAAGGCTGTGCGGTAGACGTAGCGCGGAGCAACGTTGGGGACGCCGTCGGTTTCGGAGGGTTCGGTGCTGCCGGATGAGGAGTCGGAGCTGTATTCATCGTCGAGGTCTAGCTCGTCGTCGTCGTTGTCGTCACGACCTTCGTCTTCGTCTTCGTCATCGGTTGACTCAACAGCCGGATATCTGGGGTCGTCTTCAGCAAGTGGAACGTCCGTGCCGATAATTGCATCTGTCGTTGGCTCGTTTGCGAAATCATTGATGGCATTCGCATCATGTTCACGACGCCTCCCTTCTCTAATTTCAGTAGCGATATCTCCAGCAGTAGCCCCATCAACAACGTCCCCTCTCGCATTGATCGCTTCCACAGCTTGCAAAACTCCTTCCTCATCAGCAGAGTCGTCTTCGACAATCAAGTCAGTAACAGCTTCCTCAGCAGCCACTTCCCTATTGACTCTGCCCAAGCCACCAAACGCACGATCGACAACAACGAATGTAAGGCCTTCTGCAGCTGTAAGCAGAAGCCCTCGAGCAACTTTGCGACCCCAGAAGTTGTGCGCAGTTGTTCTGTCCTGTGACTCAACACCCTCGCCGCCCTCTGATAGCACCATAGCGGATGAAAGGTCCGCAAACGGTATCCTGATGGCAGCCGCGAACGCAAGCACAGTCGCTTTTTGGGTAGGAAACAATCGCCGTCTTTCGTTAGTTTCGAAGCGGTTGCTCTCGACATCGATGGGGCCTTGGTTGTCTTCTGCCATGGCAAGGAGATATGGTATGAGGTACTCGTCGATGGCCTCGATGGTTGAATCCTCGGCGGGAATTGGTAACCTACGTGCTTTCTTATTGCCCTCTGGCATATCTGCAGGCTTGGTGAAGCCGTCAACAAGGCTCCCAACTCCAGACTCTAGCCATAGCAAGATTGCTTTGATGAAGTCGTGGCAGAAAACTTGATTGATCTTGTAACTCATCTCGTTGTTCTTAATTTCTATAGTCATGAACTGCTCCATCATCGGGCTTGCAGCACCGGAAGGGGTCTGAAGCTTGCCCCCAAGGACTCTTGCGATGGTGCCGGCAGCTTGCACAAACCGACGAGTTTCCTCACGCTGGAGCCTCAAGGTTTGTTGCACATAAACAGTGTCCGGAGTGGGGTCCACTGGGTAGCCCCAATCTTGAATGGTCCGATCTATGTCCGACAAGATGCTAGCTGCATGTCCAAGAGTGGCAGTATACCGAGCCGTAGGATCTGAATTGTCATCGTGACCGAAAAAGGAGGATCGGATCTTGACCGTGGACTTGGCGATGCGTCGTGCATCTCCTTGTCGCGCTGTTAGTGGAAGATTGGTGACAGGCAATCTAATGTCTTCACTTTGTCCGTTCTGATACCGTATCCGAAGAGAGGCTTCTTGATCACCTCCAGTCCGTAATCTTGAGCTTGCATTTGCTTCTTGAGCCAGTGATGCTTCACTGCCATTAGCATTCCTCTTACGCTTCCTGTCATGGCTTTCTTTGGCTTTGCTAGACATCAGGCTTCCAACACCATCTTCTTTCTCGTCGGTCGTGTGTCGTATCAAGTCAAAGCTGTAGATGTGGTCGCCACTCCAGCTGACTATCATCTCATTTGGCCGAGCATCGCTGATCCTGCACGCAGTGATGTGCCCATTGTCGGAGCGCTGCATCCGCTTTTGGCCTCTAGGAGCGAACTTAGTCACGCATTGTGTAGCTTGACCTAGTAGCTCCTGTTCGTACTCAGACAGCTGGCCTATCGGTGACAATGGACGACCCATCTCCGCGAGCCTGTCACGGCCCGTCATTCGACGATCATGGAGGAAGCAATGCAGATGTGCACCGCCTAAAGCTATATAGTGTGGCTGGCTAGCAGAGCACGAGATGGTGTTCAGATCTAGGCCGTAGCGCTTGTAGGAAATGAGAGCTGGCGGCACAGACACATCGGCTCCAGAATGAGGATTGCGAGGTTCTGGATAGGCAGAGGACGGCTGCCTCAAGTCCCATTGTCTGGCTGGAGGTCAGCTCGCCAATAGTATACGTCGTCAACACTCTTCTGCCTACCTTACCTCCCCATCCTCACTGCATGTCAGAAAGAGGTGTGGCGAAGACTCCGTGACAATGCGCTTAACGCGATCTCCATGTGACTTGTACACCCTTGCATTTGTATCCCCATCACTCAAGTATCTGACTCCGTCGTAGATAGTGTTGCGGCCTCTTCTTCGTCCCTCTGAAGCTCTATGCGATGCTACGGACGCTCCTGTGCTCTGACCGCTGTACTCCAGATCGAAGATGCGGACTTGTGCGTCTCCAGCTGCAGTGATCACAGTACGATCGTTGCTGTGCGGCATGAACTTGACAGAGAAGATATTCTGCGTATGTCCAGTGGCGACAGTGGCGGTGAGCTGGAATTGACTACTGGTATTGTCTGGCTGGTACGTGTGTATGTTCAAGTGCTGATCGTCGGAGCCAGATGCGAGGAGATTGCCGGACTTGGACCAAGACAGAGCATTGACACATCCTGAATGGCCATCCAGCTCGTTGACTATGTCGAGCTCGTTGACGAAGCGTCGGTCGGTATAGAGCGTTCGGTAGCTTCTTGATCGAACAGCAGGATCGTAAAGCTCGCGCGTATGCAGTTTGGTCGTGAACGAGTCCTTCATGTTGAGATGAATGAAGCTGATCCCCGGATGAGAGGGAGGTGCTCAGGCACTGAGAAGAACTAGTGTTGGCGTGTCTTAGCCACCAGTATACCCACTCCAGCTTCAATCGGGCGCTCGCGGCAGATTTGGTGAAGACAAATGAGGCGTGACGAGCATGGCAAGGCTTCAGTGCAAGGCTGTGTTGTTGTCGGAGCACAGCTGTAAGAAATAGAACTGTCATGTCATGATGCTTCCTCCCTCCAAGCTCCATCGACATAGCTCACGCACAGACAGCCGCGTAGTTCTAGTTCTAAGTAGCGGGGCTTCGGCGTCATCGGTCCGGCGCATGTAAAGCAAGGATGCACGTAGCGATAGTTCTATGCTTACAACGACCTTTCACTGCCATCTTCAAGAGTTTCGATATTCGCGTAGATCAGGCCCAGCGCACCTGGCACAACCTATCCAAAAGTCCCAGCAAGACACACAAGATGAGCGACCAATCTCAACAACCCGTCAAGCTGCCCCGGGTGGCGATCACATACTGCACCCAATGCAAATGGCTCCTCCGCGCCGCATACTTTGCCCAAGAACTGCTCTCAACCTTCGGCACAAGCATAGGCGAGATAGCCCTCGTTCCCGCAACAGGCGGGATCTTCACAGTCTATGTTACTCACTCCACAGCGGAAGTATTGATTTGGGACAGGAAAGCTGAGGGTGGGTTTCCTGAGACGAAGATTCTGAAGCAGAGGTTGAGGAACTTGATTGAGCCAAATAAGAATTTGGGGCATTCTGATACCCCCTCTAACAAGGCGGCTTCTACGCCCGATGAGGGTGAGAATAAGACTGCTGCTGCTGTTGCTGCTGCTGCTGGTGAGGCCAAAGTGAATGGGAGTGCTGCGAATGATTGCAAAGATTGTGCTTGAGCGTCAGCCTGGGAAGGTGCGTTGAAGACAGCTTGCATTGGTGGGAGTGTGCTCGTTCGCCCAGAAGTTTGGGCGACAAATGAAGGTGTGCTTAGCGTATGTGTGGACACTAACCACCTTACTACAAAACTCGTTCTCCTGCTCTGCTTTTACAGCTCGACATACACACACACACTCTCTCTCTCTCTCGGTATGACTGCTAAGCACGACAGACATCAACAATACTGAGCGATCAGAAAAGCAACCTAATTCGGTGAAGTCGCAAGCAACAACGGCGGCGTCCATTGTTAAACGAGTGATCATGGCCGCTTCTCGCCCCTTCGCACTACTAGTAGAGTTGCGCAAGCTCATCTACTCGCACTGGCTCTCGGACGATTCCCCCTCACCATCAAACTGTCCGATGCTCGAAGCCCTTTCCAGTCCATTCAGCAGACCTGGCGCCAAGCCTACCAGGACAGGACCTTAACCTCGCAACCGCTTCTCGACCTGTACTGGACCTCCAACTACTTCGACCTGAACGGTGATTTATGCCAAGGCGATTTCAGTGATAGCGGCCTCATTTTGAGCAATATAGCCACTTGGTTCGATGTCGTTTCCACCAAGATCCAAACGATACGTTAGGAATCTATGCAGCGCATCTTGAGGAAATCCGACAGTTCGATACCACTGATAGGCGAAGGTGATGGACGGTATGGCTTGTAGACATCAGAGGTATTGAGGAGTGTCTCATTCGCTGAGATGCTTAGATTGGAAGGGGTTGATATGATCGTTTGTGCGTTCCCGCGACAAGGAGTTTGGAGCACTCTCGGAAGTGCTTAGAGGATAAAAGGAATTTGAGTGTACAGGAGCAGTTTCCTGAACACGTCGAATTGTTGACGGTCTGAACAGAGCATGAAATGTGATACCCTGCCCCTGAGGTATCAACTGTGCTGCCTACGCTGAGCTTGAGGGTCGATCTTTCTCGCCTTTGGTCAAGCATATGTCGAATAGACGATGCACGGTTCTGGGAGTCTCCATCATTAAAGGGTAGGAAATCAGACTCGATGGAAGTGCTTGCCAGTCCCTTTTCCACAAGGACTGGAGTGATGGTGAGGAGGAGGAACGAACGTCGTCGGAGTGCTGCGGAGACGAAGGCTTTTGCCGATGTGGCTCCGGAAGGGCATTAGTCGACTGTTTGGTTCTGCATTAGAGAGTGCTACGGCCGCGAGGCAAGCATGACGCTCAAGATTGATGCAGTCACAAGCAGAGGTTGCACCACAAGACAGTGACTCCGGAAGACAGGAAGCCAGTGTGCTTGGTGTTGCATGTGGGTCTAGACATGGAGGACTGGTCTGCAGGTCAGTGCGGTGAAGCCGTACGAAGCTTCGCCCATGTACAACAGAGATAGTTACTGACGAGGAATCCATCACTCTGCCGTGAAAGTCACACATGAAGCTTCCGTTACCGGAACCCGCATGGACACAATATTTATGCTGCCGACTCGTTGCTGGGAGTCCGCGCATAAAGTGGTCCAACTCAGGGACGCGGCAGAAATACTGTCTCCTCAAGGCCCGTATCTACCATAACCGGATCGAGCAGTCTCGCGAGAACGAGCATGAAAACTGTTGAAGAGTGTCCGTGATCACATAGTATGGTACAGTGGCTCGAACTTGACACAACCCCTCCTCAACTCCATCGCTTTCCATAACCAAACCATTTTTCTATTGTGCCTTCTGTGCCTGAGCCTGCTTTTTCGCCTTCAATGCCTTCTTTCTGTTGCTCCGTATCATAACCACACTAAGAAAACTGCCCACTACTGCGCCGCCGAGGAGAAGGAGAATAACTGGGACGCGAATGGCCCAGACGCGGGGAAGGAAGAGGCTTTGGACTGGGTGCTTTTCGTCGACGAATGGCTGGAGAATCTGTCAGGATGGATGGTCTGAATGGGATGGGAGAGGTGATAGTACCATTAATAGTGTCCAGACTGTGTAGTAGAGAAAGACAGTGGATGCGATTATGAGCATTGCGAGGCCGACGAGACGATCGAGCTGGGCTCCGTTAGCCATGCTCACCAGCATATAAGCGCTGGAATTACCAGGTTGTTGTTGGCCATTTTAGCTAAAAGAGTGGATGTGATATGTTCACGTGTGTTGAAGTCGTTGGACAGCTGGCTCTCGAGAAGTGGTTGTATACAGCTGCGCTATTCACTGGCGCTTCCGCTAACTAAATATTGATATGATTTAATGGACCGCCGATCCAGGGTCTCGACACTTCGCTTTCCTTGAATGAGCGACACAAACATCATTACCGACACATCACTTCAACAAACACCTGTCCTCTCTGTACACTTTCTCGATCAAGCTTCTCGACCAAAATCCGAACAGCGCATATAAGAGCATAAAAAACAAGCATGTGGATCATCGACTGGTGTGCGTCCATTGAGTCTATATCTACGTATCCGGACATTGATCGCTGACTTACCGCTATACAGTCTGGGAGGTGCTGGCCAACCTTGGCCTGGCTAACAAGCACGCCAAACTGTTGTTCCTAGGCCTCGACAATGCCGGCAAGACCACCGTAAGTTCTCAAGCGCACGACCCCAGAAAGCCATACTCGGTCCAAGCTAACAACCGCCCTTCCCAGCTCCTTCACATGCTCAAAAACGACCGCGTAGCAATCCTCCAGCCCACTCTCCATCCAACCTCCGAAGAGCTCAGCATCGGCAGCTGCCGCTTCACAACCTTCGACCTGGGCGGCCACCAACAAGCCCGCCGCCTGTGGAAAGACTACTTCCCCGAAGTCAGCGGCATCGTATTCCTCGTTGACGCCAGAGACCCCGAACGCTTCGCCGAGTCGAAAGCCGAGCTCGACGCGCTCCTGAGTATGGAAGATCTCGGTAAGACGCCGTTCCTGATCTTGGGCAATAAGATCGATCATCCGAATGCGGTGAGCGAGGACCAATTGAGGCATGAGTTGGGGCTGTATCAGACTACGGGTAAGGGCAAGGTTCCGCTTGATGGGATTAGGCCTATTGAAATATTCATGTGCTCGGTGGTCATGAGGCAGGGGTACGGCGATGGAATTCGCTGGTTGTCGCAGTATGTTTAGACGACGGCAAGAGCAGTAGCACGGACGCAGCAGTTTGCTGCGAGAATTCGCACAGGCGAAATACAAGTAGCGGCATTGCTTGCGTTTCGCACGACTCGAGATGACCAAAGTAGATCTACACCACTGAAACTGCCTTCGGCCTGTTACCACGTAGTGCTTCGCGAGCCACTGTCAAGATACGCTATCCGTCTCTATACAAGGCCAAGCCGTACTGAGATGTTCGGTAGAGTAGCAAGCCAGGCGCATTCCCACCGACTCGATCGTCTAGCA
This sequence comes from Exutisphaerella laricina CBS 326.52, assembly GCA_000504385.2. Lineage (NCBI taxonomy): Eukaryota > Fungi > Ascomycota > Dothideomycetes > Mycosphaerellales > Mycosphaerellaceae > Exutisphaerella > Exutisphaerella laricina. The sequence continues at coordinate 45,833 of AWYE02000701.1, forward strand.
TCCCATATTCTGTTGCTGAACTCGACGGGCTCATGGGCATGGAAACATCGCGCAAAGACAGTGCGTTCCATAATCACAGCACCCTGCCCTCCCTCACGTCTCGTTCAGAGTGGCGCAAACGAGCCGATCTTCCAAAAAACGATCTCGAACGCTCACTGACTCCTCTTCAATATTCTGACCTCAACGGGACTCGCCAGGACACGAAATCACGCAAAAACAAAGGGAGCACGCCGCTGCTTCCACAGCGCAGACGGACTCGGAAGCGCAGCGAACGGAGTCAAATGCTCTGGGCACGCAGGAGGTCGCCAGACTGGAAGCATAAGTTGAGGACGATTCCTTGTGACATTTCTTTCTTCGCCGTGAGCAAGATACCGGCTGATTCAGCTTGCGCATGATAGCGCGTGCTTGCAAGTCGTAGCCGATTTTGCAACGTTAAGACTGCTTGAACTACAAAGGCTGGAAGATCTCTCGGCCGTCGCCACCTGTGTCGTCTTGCCCGACTGCTGTATCTAGTCAACCTCGTCGACCTCCCAATGCTCGAGTTCCTCATCCGTGTCGTCCCAGGCATCGTCGTGCTCGGTTGCGCCGGCACTTGCATATGCGTTCGTCGTGGGTTGTGAGGCTTGTGCAGCTAGTGGGTTTTGTGCAGCTTGAGCTTGCGACAGGGCGGCGTGGGAAGCCATACCGTTTGTTGGCGGGTTCGGCGGTGGAGGTGGGCCAGGAGGCATCGTGGCAGCGTAGTTGAACAGAGCGTTCAGGTTGAGCGGGGGAGGAGCATTCCAATTCGGATTCTGCCCGTTGTTACCTGGTCCGCCGACAGGGAGGAGGCCTCCGAATGCGTTGGCGAGAGCTGCAGCAAGACCACCAGCAGGATCAGCAGCAGGGAAGGCCAGATTTGCATTAGCATTGTTACCCGGTGGTGCTGATGTAGCCGCTGCGTTCTGGCCAATGCCTGACGCTTGGCCGTTCTGCGCATTGTTGCCTGGTGCAGGTGGTGGTCCTGCGGCAGGGATAGGTGGCAATACAATCGGTCCTAGAACACCACCGGCTGCATCGATAACATCCAGAATGTCCATCGCACCGGCGGCATCATCTCCAAGATTGTACTCTTTGATGAGAGTCGGTATTTGTGCATGTATTGCCTCGCCTACCAAGCAGATGAAGTAGCCCTTCTCTCTTGGGCTTGTTCCAGGAGCGTTGAAGGTTGGACCTGTGTAGAAGTTGCATAGCTTCGTCGCAGGCTCGTCCAGCGTGGTGACTGGTGCTGCATCCGGGGAGGAGGCTAGCACTGTGTCATTCTCGTCGTCCAGGAATGCCATTCTGCTGTTTTGCAGCTCAAGCGCTGGTAGCCCTGTGTCGTCCTCGTAGTTGAGTGACAGAGACCCAGGGGGCTCTCCGTCGTCCTCGCTATCATCTTCCGTATCACTCCCCGTATTAATGCTTCCAAAGATGGGACCGAAAGGATCGTTGAAGTCATTTTCGTCAGCATCCCCAGCTTCCGACTGCTCGAGGAAGTACGCCTTCTGGCCTGCAACGGCTGGGTACAAGATGTGCAGATGCTGAAGAGCAGGAAGTTTCTCCAAGGCTTGCAAGATTGTGACCCACGTCCCGTTCGCTGCCAGGTTCACCCTATAGGATCGAGCCTGTCAGCCAGTGTATTTGGAGAATGGTAATTTGTATACTAACGTGTCAAGAGTGACTTTACGCGCTGCTTCCAGACCACATATTGCCTTCGCAAGAGTGGTGCTGCTCACGGTAAGGCCTATTAAGTCGAAACTCGTGAGCTGACTCAGATCGATGTTCTTCATGATAGTGCGAAACAAAGAGCCAGAGATAGCACCGTCACCGAAACTCAAGCTCAAGCGCGAGGCATGCGCGATGGCTGGGAGGAAGCGTCGCATGTTGCTCACGGCTTGCTTGAGGTCGGCAGCGGTGTCTACGGTTTATCAGTGACTTTTTGAGATGGCAATCTGGTGGGATCGGTTCACCTACCCTGGCGGGAAGGCTTCAGATAGGAGCTGCGAAGCTGAAGCTCGACTTCTTCGAGGTTGACAAGAGCAGCACGGAGCTTCTCGATGACAGGCTGGTCGAATGCTAGGTCAGTCAATGGAGATAGTGCATACCTCGCACCGCCGAGCTTCGTGATAGAACGCATAGCTAGCGTTTTGATGGTAGTGCTGCCACTCTCCGCAACTGCGCCTAGCGTGGTGCGGAAGACGTGCGATAGGAAGCTCATATATGCTTTGCCTGCCGTCTCGCCGTTCGGACACGTCGAAGGACTGATTCCGGTGAGTCTGCGAATCTTGTGCGTTCCTTGAGGATGTACATCGTCTGGTCGTAAGATCTTGTCGTCCACAACAACCAGTGAGCCGAGTGCGGGGAGGCGCTTGAAAGCATCAACAAGCAGAGTTCTGTCACCGCCGGTTTTGCGAAGGTTCTCCTGGTCTTCCATGTACTTGGTGAAGACATCCCTCTGCCGCCGGCCTGGCGCCCAGTGGCCACGACAGCAGGTTAGCAGGTGTCTCGGGAACTCCGCCGTGGAGATGTAGATGTGCCGCAGGTAGTGCCGCAACTTCTCGCTGCCGGCGATGTTGACAAGCGCTTGCAAGCTCTCTGTTGAGAAGATGAAGCACTTGGCAGATAGGAATTCCGTGGCGAAGGCATGGAGGACCTTGGCTTCGACATCGCGGCATGTGAGGCGAAGGCTGAACAGGTCGTCCGACTCCAGCCGAGAGGCGATGTTCGTCAGGAGTTCTTCGGGCAGTGGAGCCAGACGCGGCTCGTGTTCTTTAGTGGTTGGGGTAGTGGTAGTCATGGTCGGTGCGTCGAGCGGTGCGTATATTGTGTTCTTGGGAGGTGCAGTGCTCGTCGGCAGCGTGGTGAGGTGTTGAGCAGGGCCGCATGCAGGCAGCCGACTGCGAAACAAGGATGTTGGATGTGATGGTGGTTGTTTCGGTGATTTTCTAATGAGCAAACGCGAAAGGCCAACGCGCGATGGGACCTCGAGCAAGCTGCTTCCGAGTACAACACACGGCGATATGATGCTCTCAGCAAGCTTCACACTACCCGCAGTGGCATATCATATACTGTATGGCACATGGCATATATCAATCGATACAGGCAGAGCCGGTTGGAATTCCAGCGCCAAGTCAACTACCATGGACCCGTGCGGTATGTACTGTATACACAACGTGCCAGTCACACTACAGTCCGGCCAGACAGATCTGTCGTTGCGCTCGAGATATCCATCCCATGGCCCTCCCACGCCAGGGTCCCGACGAGCGGATCCCTGCCAAGCCGAGGTCTGGCAGGAGGCAGTGAATGCTAGTGGCCGGGCGAAACAGGGCACACCTCTGGTATCAGAACTGCGCCACGCGGTTCGCGAACGTTTCGACCTGAATGATTGATTCCACCTCCCCATCCCTGGCGACACCAGTGCGCGCTCGGCCCGGAGTCGCTACAGTACTGTCGTTCATGTCAATCTTGCTTCTGTCAATCGCGTCTCGTGAGAATCGTATCTCCTCCCGACACCAGCCTCGCAAGGCTCGTCCAACGAATATCGTCAGCATCAGCCGCGTCAGCGAGCACAACACGATCCTGCTACCATAGCATACAGTACCTCTCCCCCTGCCACTCCCCAGCACTCCGCTGCCTCCGCGCCCGTACTCCAACAACTCCCTTGCAAAGACCGTGCACAATATCGGTACTTACGCACGGTCGCACTAGATTTCAACCGTCTTCACAGATGCAACGGTAGAATTCTCGTTGGAGGCATATGCACGTTTCCCTGTGGCATACCGGCGCATAGGTGCTGTATCGATATGCTGCTTCCCGGCCATGCCGCCGGTACGATGCTGGGGAAGCGCCAGAACGAGCAACAGAAAGAAGGTGGAAAAGGTTCGACAATCGTTGTAGTGGTGCGTAGAAGAAGTATAATCTTACAAGATTGCAGTGCATGGATTGCTGACATAGCAGTATAGGTGGTTGTTGCAGTCGTAGCATTCATACTGCTCATCGTACTGTCATTCTACCTCCTGCGGAACGTCCGGAAGAAGCATGAGAACCCAAAGTACGTGCCGACACAGTTTCTCAAGACAAAATGGCAGAATTGGAAACCACGGTCCTGGAAGAAGTCGTCGGCAGGTACATACAGTAGAGCGTCGGACGTGCCGACACTGCATCTTAGAAGTGAGAATCGCAGTGCCCGCACCAGCAGACAGGACTTGTCTGATCTCGAGCGCGCACAAGCTGCGGAGACGGCAGAAACTGGCGATGGCGTGGAAAGACATACGAGCGTGCGCTCGGTAATGACATTACCCGCATATTCGCGATCGGTACGAGAGAATGAGCGGGTATTGGCTCGTGAAGGTGAACGAGACGGAATTGATGTCGTTGTTGAGCTGCCTGAGGGTGAGGAAGAGGAAGAAGCACGGCGCGAGGAGGAAATGGAGAGCTTGTATCAAATTCGTGTGCAGAGGAGGCAAGAAGTTGTAGAAAGAGAAGATCGGAGACGGCGAAGGAGAGAAGCAAGAGAACGAGGCGACTTTGCAGAAATCGAGAGGATACGTCAAGAAAGCGCTGCGCAAACACAATTGAGAGAACAGCAAGGTGCAGCTGCCATGATCGCAGAGCACCAGGGACGAAATAGGGACAGGAGAGTGAGCAGCGTCAGTTATGCAGCACTGGGCGTTGCCAGGCACGATGGAACAAGGATTCGATCAGACTCTGCGAACTCAGACAGCAGACCCCTGCTCGACTCTGCCGCGAGCATGAGTGGCGGCGCAAGCCTACGGCCATGGGCAACGAACCAGTCGCATGCCTTCACACATCATCGCAATCAATCACAACCCGACTCCATCATGTCGTTGTCAGACAACAGCTCTGAAGTGGTCGACATGAGCGATATGCCCCCATTCGGCAGAGCAGGAAGCGATTTCGAGATCGTCGCCATCAACAACGGGACCCACTCTCGGAACGGATCAGCAGTACATACACCAAGTGGTGGCCGAAGCAGAGCCAATACTGGACCCGTCAGACCCTCCATCGACACGACCGCACCTGTCAGTGGCGATCTAGGTGAAGCACCAATACCTAGTATAGAACCACCTTCCTATGACGACGGATTCGAGGAAGCGCCACCATATACATCTCCAGTGGATACACGTCCACCTCAGGCACAATCATTATCAGCAGCAGCAACAGCAACAGCAGCAACAGCAGACCCTGAGATGGAACGAAGGACTTCCGCCGGCGGCGCACCGCTTTTGCCCGAGATTGGGCGCTTACCCAGCATTCGAATAGCTGAAGCCACACCGATCGAACCTCGACGGCCGTTGTCGTTCCCGGAACCAGTCCAGGAGAATTCGAGTCGATGAACATAAATTGTTAGCGAGCGTTTTGAAGCATTTTATGGGATGGGATACGGACACGACATATCAAGATTGATGAGAGCGATGTAATTACCCTCTGTGATCTGGACTTGTAGCTATGTGTAATTACTTCCCATGAGTGGTGGTGGTCCGTGGGCAGATCTTTGTGCACTTCCTTCCTCCCTCGCTTTCTTTCCGTGCTTTGCTCTACTACTTTATACGGGGGTCGCTATTCCAGGCAATTCACTCTCTTGTGGCTGCTGAGCTCGTCATAGTCACAGTGGAAGGAATCGCTTGTCAAGATCACCGGGAAATGGCAAAAGACGACGACGACGACGACGACGACGACGACGACGACAGTCGAGAAACGTTGCATTGGTATCATATATCAACATCAGTTCTCATCTCACGTTGCCCAGCTCGCTAGAACGCTCACTCAACATCTGCCAAAATCCCCAAACCCCTTCTTCAATATTGACTCACTCTCCTAGCCCCTTCGATCGTATGCCCGTGCCGAGCCCTCAACCCAGGGAACATCGCCATCGCGGGCGTCAATAACGTATCGACGGTCCCTCTCGTCGCCTCGGGCACCAGCTCAGTGATCGATGTCCCGCGAGGATACATCCTCGCCTTCTCGACGGTCGCGGCTTTGGATGCGCGTGCGGACATGGCTTCTGGGTCTGAGACCGCGACGCTGTAGGATGGATTCGCGGGGTCGCCGAGAGGCGGGGAGGAACCGCCTGGAGGGTCGATGGGGACCGTTCGGCAGGCGCGTAGGAGTTCGCACATGAACTTGTTGCGACGGGTGTTGCGGAGCATTTCGTTGTGGAAATTGGACTTGTGTCGGATCTCTACTCTCAGCTCGAGACTCTTCATGTCGCCGATGCTCCTGAGTTCTACGTCGAAGTCTCGCTGGAAGTCTCTTCTGTTCTCGTCTTTGGCAACAAACTTGGCGAGCTCGCCTCGAAGTGCTATGATGTCTTCCATGGACGTTCCGGCAGATACGTTGAGGGTGATGCGTTCTTTCATCTGCCTGCTGCGAGTGACGTTTTCGATCCAGGCTCCACTGGCGACATTGTGTGGAATTTGGACAACACCGTCGTTGTCAACGCGCCTGAAGACACTGTACATTAAGCTGATGTGCTTGACAACAAGCTCTTGGTGGTCGATGTTGACGCGATCGCCGATATCGTACGGGTGCTTGACAAACAGGAATATGCAGCAGGACAGGAATTCTGTAACAGTGCCTCCGATAGCGAACGCCAAACCTGTAAATGATGTCCAGAGCTGCGAGGTCTTGGCTGCGAAGGCTTTGCTAAAGAATGTAGCATAGATAAAAGCGATCGCTGGACACGTGCGTTAGTACAGCATAGAAGTCGAATGTCTGGAGCACAACTCACCCAGTACGACACCAAAGCTAAGCATGCTGTCCAGGACACCGATAGCAGAAGAAATATCCTTCATGCTTGCCATACGATTCTTGCGCTCGTTGCCAGCCTCAATTACAAGCAGTTCCATCTCTTCCAGGCTGACATCCCCGTTGCGGTCACGGTCGAGCATATGGAAGATCTCCTGCGCGAGCTCTTGGTTGTCTGATCCAAGAACCTCGACGAGGTCGTGCTCGTAGAGGGCGTCGTGGCCGGCGCCAACGAAGGAAAGCCAAAGTCGTCGTGCCAGAGCCTTGGAAGCACGTTCGGTCTCGAGAGCTAGGATGACGATGGAGTGCGTCTGCGTGGTACCAAATAGCTTCTTGCCAGTGACATCGGAAGCCATCTCGCCGAATGCCGCGGTTACCTTGTCGCGAACTCGGTGCATGTCAGTGAGGATTCGGGAGTCAACACCAGCCTTCTTGAGATTCGTGCGAACAGTGTTCAAGCCACTGCTCTGGATTTCGCTGTCTTCTTCTTGGAACTCGGTGAACTACAAGCATTAGCTGGCGTACGCAACAAGACCGACGCGAGGACATGCATACCTCTGGAAACAACGTGCGTGACCTGGTGTAAAGTAGGTCAAGCTTCTCGATCAGGATCTTGCTCTCGCGAATTTTCTGACCATATTGCTTGCGGTGGTAGTTGACACTGATAAGCTGAATGATCAACTTCTCAACGACAAAGATCGCGGCGACTATGATAAGACCCTTGAAGACTGTTTGAGTGGTTCTGATCCATTCCACGCCGATCCCACCACTACTGTTCGTGCGGCTCATTATGCCGTTGTCGGTGATGTAGATCACGCTCGAAGTTGCCCAAGCGACAATGCTCCAAAAGAACACTGACATCGGAATCTCCAGGTTGTCCAAGATGATCGAATACTTGCGGATGCCAGTGCTGATGAGACCGCACGCGTTCTGATAGACCCAGGGAATAGCCTTCGAGAACAGCTTGCATGCCCATAGGGAGAACCAGATAATCTCTATCCAGCAGAACAGCCCAAGAAGTCTAACGCCAGGGTCGCCCACGCGGACATCCTGGTATACGGTGGCAAAGAGGATGAGGGGAATGGCAAGGAGGACTGCCACAGGAAAGATAAACAGCATATACTTCAGGACGATATGTGTATCCTTGAACTTTGTGATTGATTCTCCAATCTTTGTGAGCGCATCGCCGTCTAGGCCAACGACCCTTTCCATGCCAGGTATGGCATTGGCATTGAGGCTACTGGTCGTTTTCCGCCGTCCAAGTACAGGTCTATCGAGAGGAGTGACTGTAACATCGGCCGACTTCTTCAGCTCTTGGCTTTCCAAGTCGCGCTCATGTACCGTCCCAAGGCCAGCAACCGTGATCTCGCCGTCATGAGGAGCCATTGTTGTCGAGTTGATGCCCGTCCTATGTGCTCGATAGGTGGAACAAGAGGACCCACGAGCGACAGGCAGGCAGAGTGAGTATTGACAAGCGCGAAGGTGCAGGACTGCGACGCCACGAAAATCGTGCAGCACGCAGCCATATATCAAAGACCTGCTTCACGTCTCGACCGCATCGCCGTGCTGTAGCCCACGTGCGCCTGGATGCTTTAGCACCAGAATGGCCTAACCAGGAATTGGCTCCGGCGAATGGCATCGAGTACCATACGCCTACCGAGTCGTGAGCTGTGCCATAATCAGCTGCACAGCCAGTAGACGAACCTACACCCGGACGCGCCGTCCAGACTGTGGCTCTTTGCGTGCTTGCTCGCGATGCGAGACCGCGCTAAGCATTCGACCTGTCCAAACGGTACAGCTCGTCTAACCAGGTCTTCAGAAAGACCTCGGGGACCATCGAGCTGCAGCCTACAGGAGACTAGCGCCACGAGGGAGAAACTGGCTTGTTCACTGCAAGGTCGGATCTGCAGTAATAAGGTCTGGCATGACTGGGACAGAATTGCTTCCAGAAGAAAGTTACGGATGTGCGAGAGTTTACTCGATCCTTGGTGGCGCCAAACCCAGCGCCAGACAACGTCTGTCCAGACCGCCGGCATATTCTATGTCAGTCCGGATGAAATGTCAGAATTGTAGACCAAGTTTCTTCGGCCGCATTCCAGAGCATTGAATCTCATGATGGATAGCTCACTGTTCATGATGTTCGGATATGTCGTTTGCAAGATGTACTTCACCCATGTTTTGATGGGTTGCTGTTGTCGGAAGTGCTGTGGTGTGGTCGAAACTGTTTCCTGGAGAAGTGGGCAATCTTGCCGAACTGCACGTGGCTAGCGCCTTGCTCTCGAAGTCAAACTAGCTCTGCTTCAGGATTTCGCTTCTTCTCGACTCGGCCGTGTCCGTAGCGCGAACTTGTGGCTTGCTGAACCAATTCGACAACGCCCTGTGGCTGCCTGAGAGACACTCACCCGGAAGACACTAAGGAGAAGTGTGCGAACTGTTGCTTTCGCACCTCGAAGACCGAAAGTTCTTTACCCTCTGGGCATGCAGCTAGGAGTGTACATTATGCAGTATCGCCCGGTCAGAAGTCTCCCGGTCCACCAAAGAGCAGGAAGAGCAGTCTTTATATACTTTGATGAGACGAGGAGACAGTCGCCTCGAATGCAGCTTCTGGAACATTAGCGATCGGACTCGTTTCGTCTGAATAGAGACAGATGTTAGTTTGATATGCGCGAAGGCGACGCTATATTTGCCGAGTCTCTCGCCTCCCGGTACTCACTCTACCTCAGTGAGCACCAGTCTGATTCCAGACAGCATCACTGATCATCCTGATTTGTGCAGAGCTGCTGTGAAGTCGATGGAGTTGATGCGCTGCCTTACTCGGCGCTGTTTTGAGGGCTCAGTAAACTGAGTACTTTGAAGTCCCGCAGTAGTAAGACTTGGCGTAGACTGGCTCGAAGGCACGAAGATATTTAGCTCCGCGAGTGTACGAGTCGAAGTAATGGCGTGTGCTGTCACACATTACGGCATCTCAGCACACAACCTTCCTCGTGCCAAAATTATCAGAGTCGCAAGACTCACAACAGACGGGGGTAACGAAGCCGGCATCGTATTTTCGGCAAGCGCAGAACAGAAAGGGGAGAAGAAAGAGAACGCCACTGTTCATGAGAAGAACGGTCCCTGGTTCAGCTTGCGATTTCTGGATCCCGCGGACAGGTGAGCTGCATATCTGTACGACAAGCAGGGACCCGCCTTCGATACAGCTGAGCGCTGCATCGTCCTGACTGGTCAGCCTCGTAGCACGATGTATATTTGTGCACGAACTCGTTGCTGCCCTCACAGGAAGTCCACCTTGCCCATGAGTATGCCGCATCTGGAGAACTTGACGGAAGGAGCACAAATGGACTGCGCTTGGAATGGCGTTGGAAGAGGCATGCAGGCTGCAGGATGTCTCACAGCCACGTGAAGTTGAGGAAGGCAAGCCTGCAAGCTTAGCAACTATCGAACCTAATGCTGGGAATAATCTGAAGGGTGATACGGAGATAATGCTACTGAGCCTAAAGCAAGATCGCACGAAGCAAGAGGTGGCGCGACCGACTGAGGAGGCAATTCTGGGGCTTCGAGTTCGTCAGGTGGGTTTGAGCAAGAAGAGACGCAAGATTGTAGACTAGGTATACACCTCGAGGCATGATCCACATATTCGAGAAGATAACGCACACAAAGTCGAGAAAGCGGAAGGATCAGAATCGAACAGAGCAGAACGTGCAAGCTATCAAAGTTCCCGTCGGCTTGCCGTGACGGAGCGCAAAAACTGGTCCATCGTCCGCACATATCGATCTTCGGCCCGCAAGAAGCCGCATCTTCTTCAGCGCCGCATGACATCGCCTTGGTGACAAGCTTGATGCATTACTTAACCGCATCCTTGGAGTAACGCAGAGCAAGCCTCGTTTGCTTCAACGACAACACATACCATTACCGACATCACCCCAGACGCACAGACACCACTATGTGCATTCTCTCCTGCATCATCGGCGTTCTTGCCGTCACGACTATTGCTTTTCCAAAGGTATGGAATCGAGGTCCACTCCCTCGGCTGCAGATTGTGTTACCGGTCACTACCTGACTGAACTGGTGCTAGGTCACTAGCGAAATCGAACCCTTTATCTCACAGGCTACCTTTCTGCCGAACGACCAGAGATTGGCGTCTCGAAACCCAAATGTCCTGATCCAGGGGCTCAAGCGCGATCCATCTGGTCATGGCTTCATGGACATCGGTGTAGACGGCAAGTCAAACACGAAACGGACTTTTGAGGATACTCGCTAATCTCACGAAAGGCGTTTCCCGTACCTACGCTGCCAATGGCACTGTGATCGATGCCGTGCGCCTGAGCAACCAACAACTCAAGACCGCCATCGCCGCTTTGCCATCCTTGTACGAACCTGTCAAGCCTATCTTTGAGTCCAATTTCGCTACTGTGTCTGGCTACGATGTCAAGGACGAGGACCTCCTCAATCCACCCGAAGGCGTTTTGCCACCTATATTCAACAAGTCCGGGACAGTGGTCTACAGCAAGGAAGTGATGCACGCTGTCATGGAGTTAAGCAGCAGTCTACCCGTCATTGGATACATGGGAGATACTGATACTGCAAAAGGCCAAGACCAAGGCTGCAACCCTCCAGTCTATACAAGGAACCTCTGCCAATACACCCGCCGATCCTCTGACAGCTGCTGCCGCACCAATTCTGCACACGATGATGACATGCACCACGGACTCAGACTGCTACGACCGCCGCTACGGTAAATGCAACAACATCGGCCTCATCATCGTGCCCCTGATGTGGGGCGTATGCGACGGAACAGGAGCTAGGCAAGATGATCCATTCACGATCTTCGATCCTGAATGCAACATGGGGCATTCAAGTTTCCTTGGCGACTGTCTCTCCCACAATGGCAAGCGTGCGGAACTGGCCGGTCAAAGACCAAAGGCAGTTGAGAACGAGGATCAACCAGAGCTAGTCAAGAAGGAGGCGTCGAAGACAGAATCCTACAAGAGTGTCGAAGCACCAAACAACCTGCTATACGGAACGTGCTGGTTCAACAAGGGCCAAGGACGTTGCAGCGGACAAGATGAAAACAACAGTGTCTGGTCCAAGCCATGCTTGACAGGTAAGCCCGACTACCGCAATATTGGCGATACCTGTGCCTGGCTTGAAGGCCAGCCCGCTGCGATGTGCTAGTGGCATCAGGCTGATGTGTGATCCAGAATGCCACACCAACGGTGCTACCTGTGTCTGGATGGAAGACTGGACTGGCGCGACGTGTCAGTGGCAGCACAACTGAAGTGGTGTGGAGGGCAGCTTGCTGCACTTGATTCAACGAGTTTGAAGGCTAAGAATCAGGGACTCTACCTATCATCTGATGGGTGAATGAGCTATGCAAGTTTCCAGCTTTCGATGTCGTGTCGCCGCCTGCTGACCTGGTTCTGAGGTTGCGTAGGTTTGCAGCATAAGACGTCTGCTGCGGATCAGCATGTTATCGATGGATTTACTTGACGAGCAGGATCACCCCGGACCGAAAAGGCTTACTTGTGGCGCATGGTCTGGGCAGGTTGATGGGACAGGTCTGGTCAACGATCCGAGGACGTGCAGTACTCCGACACTCATAGAAGCCGTCTATGCTCGATATGCCTCGCTCTTAACTTCGGTCACAATTTCGAAGCAAATGCGGGTACGAAGCACCCTGGCCGGACATAGACACACCGAAGAACTTTTCACCCCATGCGACTTTGTCAAACTCAGTTTCCTGGGACGTTAATAACCTGGAGCGCTTGTACCTCCTGCTCTCTCGAGACTGTCCATGCTCTACAACGATGCCTCCTACTACTTGTCGCTACATCGAGGTAAGTGTGGGGGGAGGGATTACGCCATTCAGGCTGTCATCAGGATCATTGCATTTCGAGCCATCATTTCAAGATAGCTACTCCCGATTCATCGTAATACTTAGAGCACTCCCAACATCCACAGCATGGATATCGCTATAAGCAATAACCCAAAAGTATTGGTGCACTATCCGAACCTCGTCTCCTTGTCTTTGATCGGGATATCACTACCCGTGGTGCTCTTGTACTGCTTTCTGATGAAATCGGAGATCTGCTCATCTTTGGCTTGCTCAACGGCGGACTCGTTGTCTTGAGCGCCTTGGCCAAGGAACTTCTCTTGCACATAATCTACGCCTGGGATATTGTCAGCCATCAGTACAAAGGCAGACATAGCGTGTAGCTCAGACAGGCGCCCACGGCTGGAGGGGCAACCTCAAGCGTCGCGTCTGTGATAATGTTGGACGGGATATGCAGTACCCTTGTCTAGGTAGTCCTCGTTCTTCTCGCTCTCGCGGCCACCGCCTGCTGCGGAGTTGAACTTGTCGCCTAAGCCGCCGAGGAAGCCTCCGCTACCGCCATCGCTGCTGCTGCCTTGTTGTTGCTGCTGGCCGCCTTGTTGAGCCTGATCCTGCTCGTTGTTGTCACCGCCGGCGAACTTCTTGACAAAATCCATGTTGAGAGGTATTATAGGAGCGTCGTGTGTGAGCCGGGGTGATCTTGGTGGTTCGGGCTATGGTCAAGATCTGAATGTCGGTCTGAAGGACTAATAGTTGGTCACAGGAGGTGCAAAGGATATATGGTTGCCCGCGTGCTGTAAATCAGGTTCGGGCCACATCAGGTGAGCTCACGCTCCTCGTGACACAGCCCAGCACTTGGCAGCGTCATCGGGGGCCCAGATCGTGCTTGCCACTGTGAAACGAGCACATGCATCGCTGTACATTGGCAGCAAGCAGCAAGGCAGGTTCGATCAGAACGTGGACCAACCAATCATTCGCCAAGATGTCCGCACAAACAGGGCAGGTCTTGGTAGGAAGAGTCGTGCCTGACACAAGCGACATGATCGGCATTGACTTTGACGCTAGATTCCATTTGGCAAGACCGATACCGGCTAAAAAGGCTCATGCCGACTTCAACCATCATGCACATGCACAGGCACAGGCACATTTAGGAAATAGACATGAATCACCATTTACAGCAGAGAAGCTGTCTCCAGAGAACTCATTGAACAGGGCGCTGACCGCTACACATTCTCCACTCGGATCACGCTACAGGATACCCGTCTTCATAGACCCTCCACACACCGATTGCTACTATGGCCACTCCTCGCATCCCCATCACCATCATCACAGGCTTCGCCGGCTCGGGCAAAACAACCCTTATCCTTAATCTCATTCCCCAACTCCGCTCCTATAATCCAGGCTACAATCTCGCCCTCATAAAGAACGAAATCGGCGATGTGGCAGTCGACACCCAGCTCGCCGCCGCAGCAGAACTTACCGGCTCAAAAGAACTCCTTGGCGACTGTATTTGCTGTACTAACGTCGGGCAAATCGAAGAAGCCTTGAATGAGTTTTATGAGCGCGGTGACGGCAGGCCGGATCGTGTCATCATTGAAACGAGTGGCAGTGCGGAGCCGTTGAAGTTAGTGCTGGAGGTGAATCGCCTTGCGAAGGAGAGTGGGAGGTGGGAATTGGATGGAGTTGTGAGTGTCGTTGATGCTGAGAATTGGGGGGGCTATGCTAGTACGAGTTTCACGGCGAAGTTGCAAGCGAAGCAGACGGACTTGATTGTGATCAACAAGTGGGAGAATTTGAGTGAGAGGGATTTCGATTTGTTTCTAGACAAGTTGGGAGATCTGGATGTGGATACGCCACAGACGAAAAGTGATAAAGGTTGGATTAGCAAGGAGCTGTTGTTTGGATTTGATGGTAAGCTGGCGAGAGCGTGGATGAACGAGGATCACGGTCATGATCATGCACATGATGTGGAGCATAAGCATACTTCGGAAGTGGAGTGCCTGTCTGTAACGCTCGCAGGTGCGAAGGGCGAGGGATCAGTCGACTTGAAGAAGCTCGATCAGCTTCTGCGAGCGGCGCCAAAGGATGAGGTGTACAGAATCAAGGCGGTCTTGTACAGCAACTCCATCCCAAAGTTGGCGGATGGCGCGGAAGTGGCTGGTGCAGAGGCTGGCAGACGGTCCAGGTACATTCTGAACTGGTCATTTGGACGATGGGCTTGGACGATGAGCAACGAAGTGAGCGATGCACCTGCAGCATCGGCTTTGCGAATGTCGATTTTTACGGCACCATACGAAAGTACGAAGTGGACCAAGAAGGTCGAAAGTGGCGGCCTTGTCGCCCTGGAAGGCGACGAGGCTGGAAAGCTCGAAGTGAAGCGAGTGCAGTGAACGAGGAACTGCAGCAAACACCACAGAAAAGCTCTTGGCGTGCATGCCAAGTTTGCCAATGGCATGGAGGACTTGACGCGAAGAAGAGCGTCGTTTCTTGCGCCACTATCACCTACTTCCATCGTGACACAATGCGCTCCACGATCGGCAGCATTCCAGGCCGCGCGACACGCATGGTATCAATCAGCAACGCCTGGGATCCACAGCATCTCCCCAGAGCCTGCTGTGAAACGACCATAGCGTCCCTGCCTTCAACGAACTCGATGCAATATCACTCGTCCGATCGACACGTTTGAGACAAGCTCAACGGATCAGCCCTGGTAGTATTGTGAGGAGGAGGAGGAGGAGGAGGAGGATGATGATGAGGAGGAGGAGAGAAATCACGGGCGTCACACACAATGCTCGAACAACAGCGATGGTGTCAGGGAAACCTTACCTGCGCTTGGGTGCGTCGTCGCTACGGTCGGGACGCGCAGCTGCCAGGTAAACGATAGGGGTGTCAATCTTCTGTAGGTATGGTGTTTTTATCGCGAAAGGGACGCCAAAGCGGCGTGCTTCTCTCACTATGTTATGTTTCAAAAACAGGCCCCATCAAAACTTGCCCCTTCCGCGAACAGCGCAGTTGTACTTCCATTCAGTCCCAATTCCACGAGCGTTTTCTCATCTGGATGATACGTCGGCCATCCGTAAGCCACAAGCCCCCGTACAGGATCCTTCGCGAACGCAGCCCAAGCGCTTTGCCAGTACTTCGTCACTGCCTCCTCCGTAACAGTATCCGGGCCTCGAAGATCCGATGTCCCGAAGATCAAAGGTATGTCCGAAGAGTGGTAAGCGCCCAGCCATGGTAATGGATCAAGGTTTGGCCACTCTCCGAAATATCGCACTCGCCATACAGGCACCCCGTACTTGACCCGCGCAGCAGATGCATTTGCTCCAGGACACGTTGCCAGTGACAGAGTGACTGCGTCCGCTGCGGTTTGGTTGATGCCGGCCGGGTTGTACGTTACAAGTGACGCCCCCTCGTTGTTGTTCGAAGAGTAGATGGTTGGGATGCGAGCAAACAGGCCCCGTGCTTGGAGATCTGGGTAGTTGGAGAAGCGCGTCTGGTTGTCCGCCAAAGTCGTGAATGATAAGGACTTTCCCCCGTTCCATGTGGAGTTGTACTTGTTGTAGACATTTATCAGGGTCGTCGCGTTGACATGCTGTATGCATTCGAAGACCACATCTTTGTCGGTTGGGTTGCCGCACCCGCATGGCTGCGAAGCTTCAGTCACCGTACTCCAAGGATGCTGTGGGCGTCCCATATGTTTCGTGCCGCCTCTCCGCACATCGGCGTGAGATGCACCGTCGACACTCGCGTCTCGGAAACGGCCATCGGTTTGCAAGGGTGCCAATCAATACGGCAGATCTGTTGGTGCTAGACATCTGTTAGTTCTAGACATCTGTTAGTTCTAGACATCTGTTAATTCTAGACATCTGTTAATTCTAGACACCACTCCGATGTGTGATCGGTTTCGTCGGAAAGGGTCATTTTGCATTGTTGTCGGACGCGCGTTTGCTGGATGAAGAAAAGCGTTGTGCGATCATATTGATAGACTAGTTAGAATTACTTGGCACGTGGGCAGAATTGCAGTTCCCCCACACCCGACGGCAGAATTGCGGCTCCCCCTCGGGAAGGGGAAGCAACAGCGGATGTTACAGTATTGGAGACACGGTCGTGGCAGGAGTTGTGCCTGAGGATGTCGCATGGATCTCACTCACTCGACTGCACTTTCTCGGCTGAGCTCCACCTCGGATCCGACACCAACACCACGCCATGGCAAGACCACAGACCTGGCCACAAGGCTTCGTGACAAATGTTGCTTGATGATATACTGACTACTCCATCCTTGCTTACAAAGACCTCTATGTTCCATCGGTGCTGCACACACATTTCGTCAAAAGGCCATGCTGATAACCGTGCTCTAATGTTAGTGTAGAATGAAATCACAAGATCGGCATCGCAGGGCCGCTAAAATGTGGATCCATCTGCGACAACATCAGCAAACGACCTCTAGTGCGATCAGATTCACTCACGCCCAGCGACGCCCGTTGCTCCCTCAGCTGCTCCTGGTCACCTGGCAGCTCACTTCGAGCTAGATCTTGCTTCTCGTTCGGCGCTGCGTTCGCTGAGTCTCGCTTCTGGGGCGTCTCCTCGATGCTGGCTTTGCTTTTCTCCTGCTTCTGCTTGCGCTTCCTGCAAAGCTTGCGCAGCAACATACGAAAGGCCGATGGACGAGGACGTATGTCCGCTTGGACCTGACATACCCCACAGGCCGCGCCTGCTTTGCAGCCGCAGGACCTGGCTTCTTGGGAATCTGGCTTCTTTGCGGACAGGCTGATGCGCTTCAAAGACCAGCGGCTGGGGCGTCTCGGTGGCTCCTCGGTGCCTGTGCTGGTGTCGGAGAAGGCAGAGGATGTTTTGGGCCGATCTTGCACATCCGTGGTCAAGGCGACTGCAGCATGTTTGGTCACGTCTGTCAGGCCTGTCGCTGGCGTGCTGAGTGCTCGATATGGTGGATTCTGGAACCTGGGCATATGCCTTTCGCACTCTTCGGCGCTGGCGCGCATCTCTTCTGCGACGACGGCCATGCTATGTGGGTCTTGGCGTGGTCGATAGCGGACGTCGATAGCCGAGATGCAGGCAAGACAAATGCAACCGCCTCGATGGTCTTGATCGGGTGCGACGAGGAATACTGCTCAAGTGTTGTGGTGTCCAGCAGACGACATGCCTACATCTCGCACCATATTTCATAATGCCAACGTTGGGACCCACGCCTGACGATGCACGAGAACAGCTTGCATAACTATGCCTGCTACTAGCTGGCAGTCATGCTTATAGATTTGGGATACGGTTCGAGCTTAACGTTGTGCCGGGTTATTGCTGCCACTCCTCGAACCGACAAAGCACGGCTTTTACGACTCCAGTTCGGTATCGTGATCTCGGCTTGCCGAGAATGAAGACACAAAAGCTAGCGCAACCGGGCCGGCGATCAGGTTCCGTACCATTCACGATGCCTGCCTCCAGCCGGGCAATTGTACCTTAATCCTCACTTGGTGAGATTCATCCGCCCCTACAGTCCATTGTCTTGTTCTGCGATAGCTGAAGCCTCGTCTGACATCCCTTTGGACAATTATTATCGGCTTAAATGCATGCAGTATCGATACATCCAGCATACAGGAAGGCGAAGCTTTCCCAAAGACTACAGTGTGATGAGCTTGTCAGTATTCTCTAATCCCGAGAGCACTGTGATTCTGCTTACGTACTGTAGCAGTGGAGTGAGTGACCAGGTATGTGTCACTGCATCGACAAACTGTTATTAAGAATGGCCGTAGCTGCGCATGCAAAGGTCATCGGATTCGAACCCATACGTGAGCTCATCACTCTTTTCTGGATCCGGCAAAAGGTATATATGCCAAATCATCTATTGACCTCTTGCTACTCAGTATGGGTCGACGAGACCCGCATACCTCTTCGCATTGACTATATTCGAGAGCAAGATCTTGGAACAAAGAGGCAGAGTTTCGGCTATCTTCAACACCACATTCAGACTCACGATTCCTCTTTGAAGTCTGAAATTCGGGCTGCAGAGCGCGCAATGGATTGCTACATACATGTCCTCGCGCTGTGGATCTTCGTTCTGATTGTCGGGTTGCTGAGCGTCCTGTACGCAGGAGTTCTCAGGCACGATCCTGGCTTATCCTTGAATTTGATCAACCGCCATGCCTCCCGCAGACAGCCACGTGTCCTTAGGTCAGGCCATATATGGCTCTCTTCCTGCTCACGCAACAAGAGATGATGCCGCATCCGAGGAGAGCGAATGTGTAGCGGACGAGAAGCGCGCTCAGGAGCAAAAAAGCAAAACCAAGATCAGGAAGAAGTGGCCTTTGAAATGGAGTTTTGGCAAAGGTACCAATGCACCAGCCAACAAGTCGCCAAGCTCCAGTGTCCATACACGAGACGACTCATCGATGGACAGATCGTTTCAAGAGCGACAGAAGCGGCGTGCGCGACTGCGAAATGCATTATCGCGACGATCAATACATAAGGTCGATGCGCTATCTTCGCATAGACAGCAGCAATCCCAGGTGCAGCTCTTCGATGTAAGGGAACAAGCTCAGCTTGCAGATGAGCAAGAAGCGCGGCGCAAGTTCGTACGCCAAGCCATCCGCAGCCCGTCCGTAGCAGCCAAGAACAAGTCGCGGATATCCTCAGTATTTCAGGGCGGTGTGTTTGCGGCAGGTGACGATATATTCGATGACAGCAAGCCTGCCCGAAAGTCACTGAAGAAAGCATTATCACGAATTTCGTTATCGCCCAGATTGCACGATGACCATACCGAGGAAGACAGGCAAGAGCAGGCCTACGAGCAGAAGAAGTCGAATCGCATTTCCCTGCGGAACGTCATATCGCATCGCTCACTCCGAGCGTCCACCAACAAGCCAGATCCGACCACGGACAACGACCAGCCCACACAGACCATCGGCTTCCCATACCGCTCTTCTCTCGAGATCCCTGCTGAAGACAACCTTCATCTCCCCAAACTCAATCTAGGCCCGCGAGACCTGAAGCTCGGCATCCAAGCAACAATGGTCGAAAAGGCAGCCACTTTACCGCATCCCACTGAGCGTCGCATCATGAGAGATATGCTTGTGGGCCTGCGCACGGGCGGCTCGACTAGCACGGCGAACAACAGGCTTTCCCATCCCGCGACCATCATCGACGAGCCTACAAGTGCACTCGAAGACGAGGATCCGGACAGAAGCGACGGGTGGCTCATCCTTGACTCGGGGAGGAAAATCAAGCTACGATTTGCTGACAGAAGGTCAGTGATCGAAGTTGCAGATCGCCAACCCGAAGACATGCCTGCGATGGGATCCCAAGGCGCAAGTCAATCCAAGCGAGAGCGAGAGCAAGGACAAGGACATGGTGCGGGCAGCTGTGGGTGCGCCACATGTTTTGAGAGACGCTGTCTCTATCCTAGCGAGAGGAGACCACCTCCGGGGGCTTGGATTGATTGATCGATCGATTGATTGATTGGAGCAGCATCTTAAGAGGGAGAGGGCATTTCGGCGTGCTGGCATGGCTACTCGAATGCCGGGGCGGCTGCTTTTCAGCTTGAATTGATCGTTGCCATGATTTTACACACACACACACACACACATGGAAGATGTGATGTAAAACAGAAGCATGAGATTTGAGGTGCGTTCATATCCGGCGAGCAGAAAGAACGAAACAAAAAAAATGGGAGAAGGCGAGAATTTTAATCCTGCATTCATTTCCTCATGTCCTCGTCGCGTTTGGGGTCAAGTGGAAGTCGTGGAGGATGTAATGGGATACTAGATCGCCTGGTTCCGGCTTCTCGCGTGTCAGTTTCACGAGCGTTCAGACCACTTCGCTAGCGAGACCACTTCTCCGAAGCTTTGGAGGCGTCAACGGGGCATAAGACCTTAATGCAGGATCGTTGAACAGATTCTGGAGGTACTCGCTGCTCTACTCTTCAGCAGCTAGCTATACTTTTCTCCAAGCAATGCATTAACCCCATCCACCCTTCCCACCAAAACCTCCCGAGTCCTCAATATTCTTATTCTTCCCCTTCGTACTCCTTTGCTGCGCCGCCTCGTGCTTCCTCAGATCCTCCGGCACCCTCGAGATACTACTCTTACTGATCATCTGCTTCAAATCATACAGCACATCCGAATCCTCGTTCCCAAGGAATGTAATCGCCACACCCGTCTTGCCAGCACGTCCAGTTCTTCCGATTCTGTGCGTATAACTCTCAATATTCGTCGCCATATTGAAATTGACCACGAGAGATACGTCGGGAACATCAATACCTCTCCCGGCAAGGTCGGTTGCTACTAATACGTCGGTATTGCCGTTTCGTAACGAGGCCAAGGCGGCTTCACGTTGATCTTGCGTTTTGGAGCCGTGGAGCGTGACTGCGGAGAACCCCATCTTCTGGATATCGCGAGCGACGCTATCACAATTACGTTTGACGTTGACGAAGACGATGATGGGCGGGTGGAAACCTTCCCTGCTGAGGATGTCGTTGAGGCGTTTCTTGCGTTTGTCTTCGCCTTGAATGAATTCCACTCGCTGTTCGACTGTGTCGACAGCTTCACCGACGTTACCAATGGTCACTTGGGCCGGACGACGCAAGTATTTTCGAGCTATCCGTTCGACAGCCGCGGGCATAGTGGCTGTGTACATCATGGTTTGGCGGTATCTGTCCCGACCGCCTAGGTGAGAAGACATCATCATTCCATTCTCTGCTTCTTCGGTATCTGGCTTCTCGTTCGAAACGGGCAACGCGTCTAGGATCTTGTTGACAGGTTCTTCAAATCCGAGATCAATCATTCGGTCGGCTTCGTCCATGATAATGTAACAGCATTGGCTCAACACAAGCACTCTTCGTTCGATACAGTCAACCAAACGACCAGGGGTGGCGATAATGATCTCTGCTCCAGCACCTAGCTGGTTGACTTGTTCTTCAATTGCGTGACCACCAACAAGACTTACACATTTGAAGCCCAGCGGGGTTGCGAACTTTTTAGCTTCGATCTCAATCTGTTGGGCAAGTTCACGAGTGGGCGCCAGGATAATCGCATAAGGTCCATCGTTCTTGGTCACCTCGTCGAGAGCTGGGAGCTCGGATATGTATACCAGCAATGGTAGCAGAAAAGCGGCTGTTTTACCAGATCCAGTAACAGCAACACCGATCAGATCTCTTGATTGAAGGGCAATGGGTATAGCTGCGCGCTGAACGGCGGACGGTTCAGTGTAACCGGCCTGATCCACAATGTCCAGTATTCTCTTCGGCAAGCCAGATTCTGACCAGTTCCGCATTGGATTAGGTATGTTCCCGCCTTTAGTGGCAATATTGAAGTCCTCCTTGAAGATACGCCAGTCTCGTTCGCGCATATTGTCAAGCTTCTTTTCGCTCCAGTGCTTGTCGATACCGGTCCTGCCGCCTTCTTCGCGTCGTCTTTGCTCTAACTCAAGAAGTGCCTTCGCCCGAACTTTGCCGGCTTCGGGATCCCGTGCCGCAATAGCATCTGCATATGCTTTCGTCTGCTTGTCCGTAGCATCGTCGGTAAAGCCACCTAGCCTGCCCCTCCCGAAAAAGCTGTTCTCTTGCCGCGAGTTGTACAGCGGATTATAGTCTGGACTGGTGTCTTCCTCCGCGTTCCACTCAAAGTTGAACTTTTTCTCTGTCGTGCGCTTTCGCTTCTTCTTGGCAGAGAACGTAGATGTGTTAGTATCTGCGCCCATATATCGTTGCTTTGTAATCTCTGCTGCAACCTCGGCCTCAGTCTGCTTCTTAGTCGACTTTGGCCCGTCCACGATCTTGGCGTCCCGTGTGGGCGGCGGAGGAGGAGGTTTTAGGTCGTAGCCCTTGTCTGCCAGGTCCACTCGACTCCTAGCAGCTGGACCGCGTGGTACATCATGACCTCCATTCCGCATAGATCGGGGTCCGGTGGGCCGTGAGTTTGGGGCGACGTTTGGTGCTGAAGGATGCTGTGCCGGGATTACGTCTTTCTTCTTCACTAGCGCAGCTTTCTCTCGTTCCTCTTTCTCCTTGGCCAGACGTTCGCGCTCCTTCTTACCCAAGAATCTGGGCTTTGCAGCAGCTGCATCTTGGGCTTTCTTCTGTCGCAAAAGCTCCTCTACACTCAGCGGTGCTGCCTTGGGCTTCTCCAGCTTTCGCATTTTGGTCGCGACCTCCACGCGCGACTGGAAATGCTCCACATGTTCGTGTCCATTCTCGACAGGAGGAGGTGGCGGTATAGAATCACTTGGGGGCGGCGGGGGAATCGAATCGCTTGGCGGCGGTGGAGGAGGTACTTCATCAACGATATCAGCACGTGTAATTGCTAGGCCTTTGCCAGTCAACATACTTGGGTCGGAGGGAGGTGGAGGGGGTGGTGGCACGTCCATCTCACGATGTTGTCGAGAAGTTCGCAAAGTACCACGTCGGATGAATCTACCTCCTAGCTCGGAGACCTGCTGCTTGAGTCATGCAGATGTTAAACTCTCTTCTACCAGGTATAAGCAACGACAACGAACAATAATCTTCGTAACGATCCATGTCACTGCACCACTTCACTTCACCTCCCTTGACAGACATAATCATTCAAACCTCACAGGACTATATAAAGGCATCCTCGATTCGTATGCCGGAATTTGACTCACCACAGCTCCTTCCACCTTTATATGTATGCAAGTGGGCCGCTCCTTCCCCATCAGCCAGGCACGCTTTCCCAAGCTCGATGACAGCACTCACGCTCTTATCTGCACATAACCGTTCGCATTGTCGCCAATATCTTCAACGCCCCCCCCCCCTTCCCCTTCCGGTGCCGGTGACCTATGCCGGATATACCAAAGTGCCTGCCACAGCTCGCCTCTGCAGGTCCCGCCACGATCCGGATATAGATGTGCCACTTTGCACACGTCGTGGCTCTTCATCTACATGTGGGGTATTTCTACGGACTTCTTCGCCAGCAAGCATCTTCAGACGCCGCGGGGGCGCCTTGCCATCTACGCCGCATAGCTGCTGACATCTTTTTTTGCCTGCTCACCACTGTTCATGCATTTCTCTCCAGCGGTTCGTACCATCCCGTACCACGCCCGAGTCTTACCACTTCCGTACTGCTTATTGCTCGAAGGGGGGATCAGACTTTCAATAGCCACGCTTTCTTCGCTCTGCACGCCACATCCAACCTCACATGCTCTGGCACCTACTTCTTACGCCGAGAGGGACTTGGCATGACTTCTGCGAGCGCATATCTCGCGCTTCGGTCCAGGTGGGCTCATGCACTCGCCTACTTGCCCCATGCCACATTTCCTGTCTCGTTTGGGGTCGTACGCCGCAGAATCAATATACTACTATCTCATCTTGGCGTCGTTGGTAGCCCACATGACGATCTCCTTAGCCACGTTATTGATGGCCACCGGTAAACCTTATCATCGCATGCTCGTGCTCGGGCTGGCGTCGCTTCGCCATGAGCTCATGACTTAACCTTGTAGGCCGCCTACCCATCAATAACATCCCCTGCTTTTCCTCCGTAGCAAAGCCGCATCGGAGTACAACTCATCCTAGAAACCAATTAACCCACAATGCTACCATCAACGCTTATTGAATTCGTCGTCCTGGCGATGGCTTCGCTACAAGTCACTGGCACCGATGCTCGGAAGCTGCTCAAGTTCAAGGACCTGGACCTGCATCGACCAGACCTCATTCAGGAGCGTGAACCGGAGCCGCGCAAGACCATTCATGACTTCGAAGCGAATAAGCACAGAAAGATCTTCACCAATTTTGAAGTGAATCAGAATAGGAAGCCATTCACTGCTCCGTCGGAACCACTTGTTACTGGACGATCCGTTGTCCCGAACGATGAGGAGTGAGACAAGCGTGCGCTAATATGGCGAGGTAAATCAAGGAGTCTTTTGTTAAATACAGATGCTGACAAATCGGTAGCATCCATTCTGTACCATTTTTAATACTTCGATACTGAATTCTTGGATGCCCTTATGTTTATGCCCCCACAAAGCATCATGGAGTAAGAGCATTGAGCATACCGGCGACTTGCACAAGCAGAGATAAAAATGACTGGACGTATCACATTGGCTGTGGCTATATACATTTCTCTATGCAGTACTTGTGGCATTGACGGTGACGTTCTGGATCTGGCATCCCGTGGAGTTATACGTCCCGCCCAAAACGCTGGTTAAGAAAGTGATCGCTCTTGTCTCTCCGTTGGATGCTTCTGTCGTATGCGACCCGATCGTGTTGCGATCGTACCTGATTGTCGCGCCGACATCGCAGTATCGTGCTACTAACTTGTCCGTGTCGTTGATAGGACTGACCTCGTCCATGATCGCTTTGTATGCGAAGATGGGCATCTCAGGCACGCCGTGGTAACCCATTATTCCGTCGCGGTTGATGACGTACTGTGAGATTGGGTTGCTGAGGGTTGCGATACCGTTGGTGAAGTAATCGGTTATATTTTGGTTGATGTAGGCGAGAATCCCCTCCACGAGGGTGTAGTTCCTGCTTTCGAAGAATCCGGTCGCGTTGTATGGACCATCAGTCTTCAGGTTCTGCTCAAGATACTCAAGCAGTTCTGGGTACTGGGTCGAGAGACCAACAATTCCAGCTGGGATGAGACCGGCTTCCACAGTTCCCATTACTGACGCCATGACGCTGGTAACATTCGGTGTAAGGCCACCGAGTGCTGCGCCGGCGAAGTTGAGCTCTGGTGCGTATTGGACTTGCAGCTCTGCTGCCCATTCGCTTGCTAAAGCACCACCAGAGTAGCCCCACATGGCATATTTGGCGGATGTCATGTTGAGGCCGAAGCCAGAGTTGAGGACTGCTCGGACTGAGTCAAGAGTTGCATGGCCGGAAATGACACCAGCAGTGAAAGATGCAAGAGGTCCTTCGTAGTCGGGAACGTTCACGAACCAGCCTTGGCCGAGGGCGTTGACGATGTCTGCGTATTTCCCGGCGTACAATGCATATGATGGGCTGGAGTCCAGGTCTGCTGAGTCGTACGGGATCTGATATGACAGAAGCTTATCGCTGGAGTTGTCGACAGTCTCCGGAACGAAGAGAGTTGTCACTGCCCAAGTGGCGTTGTATCTGCTGTCCGTAGTTCTGTAGAGAAGCTGGTATGCTGCACTAGAGTTCGTCTGGACAGTCAGAAGCTGGCTGTTTGCCGGCCTGATCTTGAGGATTGTTCCTGGAGCAGCAGACTCATACTTTGCTGGCGCTGTGTACCAAGGGTCCTGCTTTGGCGGTAGAGGTTGAGTTGTCGTTGAATTCGAGCCCGTCGAAGGTCGGCTCATCAGAGCGTTGGGCTCATAACCGAACGCACCAGCCATCAAGGCTCCCAGCGAAGCAAGAGTAGTGGTCTTCATGTTAAATTCTGATGCTGGACTAGGGGGTAGGAATGCTTGCAGGTCACGAGAAGAGGACAGACCAGGAACATGGCCTACCTTTGAGGTCGTCCTGCCTCGACCGGAGTATCCGACCATAACCAACCGGGTGCTGCATTGACAATGCATAAAATGCGGTATTGCGGTGTAGTGAGGTCATTCTCCATACAGACCGAGGCGCAGAGTTCGGTCTAGCAGCTTGTTGTGGTATAGCAGAGCAGCGGCTGCGGTCCGCGTCGACGAACGCCCTTTCATGATTGGCGTGCCCGCGAAGGACGACTACCAGATTTTGTCGTGACGTGCGTTTGGCAGCAAGGCAAAGCGGAGGTGCAGTGAACTATGATGCGCGTGAATGAGCAGGTGCCATTAGCGCCAACGGGGCTTCTCCACATCTCGGCTACGTCTATCCGAGATATACGAGCCGGAGCGTGTAACCTCCAAAGCTCACCGTTGCCAGTTTCACCAACACACCCACACCCCCCGTGCGTGCGTCGATCCACCCCCAGATGAGCATGCCAGGAGGGTAACGGTGCGCTGAACATGATGGATGGTCGCCGATCCTGCTCGGGCCATTTCCACACGCGTTATCTTGCGGTCAGATCTTGCCCTTTACGACTGGTGAACAACAAAAGGCAATAATTTGGCAGTAGTGTAGCTGGAGCAGGTGAAGACCATGGTGATACGTAGTGGTCCGCTTGCGGCTCGATGAATCTGCACCGACAGCAAGCTCCGCCAGGAGCTCAGAAGCCGGTCTCCAGCAGCAGCCGATAGGCCAAGCGACCTCGAGCTGCTTCCTCTATGCATACCAGCCCAGCCAAGTCAAGAGTGAGCTGAGCTGATCTGGGGCATATTGACAGAACGAGTGCTGGTAGTGAACTCAGCAAACTCACCCTACGTTATCACGTACTAATCCGTCACCATGGCTCTAGCAACGACGATCAACATTCCGCCAAGTGGCATTGAAGCACGATTAGCAGCTCGCGACAACAGCTGGGATGCACCTACCTGTGGCATTGCAGCTGGCTATCTACAAGCCAACCTGATAGTGCTTCCTTCGCAGTACGCAGCAGACTTTGAGATACTGTGTTCCCGTAACACAGTACCTTGCCCGCTGCTTGCTCGATCAGCATCGCCAGGTGACCACAGCAACCTTGTATCATACGTTGCAGGCAAACCTGACCGGAAGATCGCCGCCGGCATCGACATACGGACCGATGCGCCACGATATACTGTCTACAATGATGGCCAGCTTGTCGAGCAAGCGGTCCCCGACATTAAAACGAGTTGGACCAGTGATCACGTTGCATTCCTTATTGGATGTTCTTACAGTTTCGAGACTGCGTTGACGCAAGCCGGACTTATTCCAGCGCATGTGCTGCATGGCCGCAATGTGCCCATGTACAGGACGAAGATACCTCTCTGTCCGGCTGGCGCCTTTCAGGGCAACACTTACGTGGTGTCAATGAGGATGTATAGAGCAGCGGACGTCGAAATTGTCCGCAATATTACCAGGCCTTTCGTGACAACGCATGGCGAACCGATAGCCTGGGGGTGGGAAGGGATGAGAACACTCGGCATTCAGAACATCAGTGCGCCGGAATGGGGCGATGTCCCGGTCACACCGGACGGCAAGCTCGTGGGACAATCTGAAGAAGAACAGTCCCAAAACGGGTTTGTGCCAGTATTTTGGGGATGTGGTGTCACATCTCAAGAGGCGGTCATGAAAGCGAAGATTCCTGGTGTAGTGATGGGTCATGCTCCAGGGTACATGATCGTTCTCGATGTCAAAGAGACGGATGTCATCCAGATACCATGACCGCACATACTGATATGATCCCGGTGTGCATCGGCAGATCAGCTCCACACCGGCGAAGGTGCCTATCGGGCCCACCAAGCGATATGCAACACTGACACAGACATCAACACATACATATTGGCTAATCTGACAACTCCATCTTGCCTCTCTCTCTCTCCGCTTCACGTCTCTGTACTTACCTCCTGTTTGCAACACCACTTCCTGAACATGGCGCTCGGTTGGGACGAAAAGACACCTGCCCACGTTACCACAGCCCAAAACGGGACGTCAATCGAGAATGACGCCGTGCACGCCATCCACATCGACAAGAAAAAGGAGGCCAAACTCCTCGCGAAGCTAGACGCCTTCCTCGTCCCAATCATCATGCTCGTCTACCTCTCCTGCTTCCTCGACCGCTCCAACATCGGCAACGTCAAAGTAGCCGGCATGCCCAAAGACATCCACGCCACAAACCAGGAATTCTCGACCGCCGTCTCCATCTTCTACGCGACCTACGTCCTCAGCGAGACCCCCTGGGCCATCTTCCTCAAAAAGCTAACCCCAAGACTCCTGATGACCGGTCTCGCGATCGTATGGAGCGTAGTCACGATATTTTCCGGTTTCGTCCACAACATCGCAGGCCTGTACGCCGTACGCCTCATCCTCGGAGCCTGCGAAGGCGGTCTCTTCCCGGGCCTCAACCTCTACCTCACAATGGTGTACCGTCGCGAAGAGCAAGCCCGGCGCGTGAGCTATCTCTTCGTCTGCACGGCCATAGCAGGCGCGTTTGGCGGGCTCCTCGCGTACGCCATCTTGCACATGGACGGCGTGGCTGGGATCGCGGGCTGGAGATGGGTCTACATCATCGAGGGGGGGTTTAGCATCGTCGTCGCTGCGCTGGTGTGGTTTGGACTGCCGAACGATGCTGCCAGGGCGTATTTCCTCACTGCGGGGGAGAGGGAGCTTATGGAGCAGAGGGCGCTGGAGCGGGCGGCGTATATGGGGAGTGAGGAGTTTAGCTGGAGTGAAGTTCAGATCGCTGCTACGGATCCGAAGGTCTTGCTCAGTGGGCTGGTTCAGTTCTGTCAGGATATCTTGCTGTATGGGTTCAGCACGTTTCTGCCGTCGATTATCAGAGAAATGGGGTTCGGTACCTATGAGACGCAATACCTGACCATTCCGGTATATGCTTTCGGCGGTGTGGCGTTTGTGGTATTGGCATTTCTGTCAGATCGATACACACTACGAGCGCCGTTCCTGCTATTCGCTAATGTGTTCGGGATTATCGGATACATTTTGCTGCTCTGTGATCTGTCATCGGCTGTGCGTTTCTTCGCGACTTTCCTCTGCGCAGTGGCGGTGTATACTGGACCTGGGTTGAACCTTACTTGGCTCAACGTCAATAGTGCGCCGCATTATCGCAGGGCGACGGCTATTGGTCTGCAGCAGACGATTGGCAATTGTGCTGGTATCGTGGCTGGGCAGATCTATCGAGCTTCGCCGTACACACTTGGCAACGGCTTCTCACTTGGCGCCGTTTGCGTGAGCCAGCTTCTCATCCTGGCGCAGATGTGGTATATTCGAAAGTGTAGCCAGCAGAAAGACCGGATTGCGAAAGGAGAAAGACATGACGACAGGACGGTGAAGACGGGAGACTGGGCGCTTGACTTCAAGTATCATCTGTAAGCAGGGTTGGTCAGAACACAATCGCTGTGTTTGTCGATTGTACAGCCCTATCGGCCATACGCACCTTACAAACGCGGTTCTATATATGCTGACCCGTCTCAATTGAACACGACCGTCTTCGTACCGTTGAGGAACACTCTCTTCTCTGACCACCACTTGACCGCGGCAGCCAGAGTTTGCGTCTCGACGTTGCTCCCCTCCTCAACCAACTGCTTGGGCTGCATACTATGATCGACTCTGCTGATGCGCTGTTCGATGATTGGGCCCTCGTCAAGGTCTGCCGTTACGAAATGTGCTGTTGCACCCATAATCTTCACGCCCCTGTCGTAGGCCTGATGGTAGGGCTTGGCACCTTTGAAGGATGGCAAGAAAGAATGGTGGATGTTGATGATCTTTCCGCTCATCGCTTCGCACAGACCAGGGGTGAGGACTTGCATGTATCGTGCAAGTACAATGAGGTCGATGTTCTGCTCCTTGACCAAGTCCAGGATTTGACCTTCTTGCTCGATTTTGGTGTCCTTGTTGACTGGGAAGTGGTGGAAGGGGATATCGTAACTCGTGGCCAGCGATTCGAAGTCGGGATGATTTGACACAACGGCAGGTATTTCAATGTTCAGTTGGTTGATCTTCTGGCGGAACAGTAGATCGTTCAGACAGTGCCCAATCTTGGAGACCATGATGAGCACCCTAGGCTTGTGCGAGGACGGCACAATCTCATAATCTTGGTGCAGGTCTGCCTGCAATTCTTCGAATGGCTGCACAAGGTGGTGCGTCGAGTCTGCATGGCCAAAGTGCACTCGCATGAAGAATCTGTTCGCTTCCGGCTCCGAGAACTGTTGCAGATCCAAGATGTTGAGATTGTGCTGAGCCAGCAGGCCCGTGACAGTATGAATGATGCCTGGCTTGTCCGGGCACGACAAGGTGAGAATATGGTCCCTCGACATCTTGGCTGGCGTTCTCGTCGCGAAGGCAGCAATTGGTGCCTTGAATGATGTCCTCGCGAAGCAACGCAAAGCAGCCATGTACTCACTCACGTCTTGTTGCTGCCATCATTCACGTGCAGCTTTTCTCTTCCACATCCCCGGTCCGATCGAGGCAGGGGCCGAAACCGGAGCCTGAGAGCCTGAGGCAGGGAGACAACGAACCAGACCCATCAGACTCGTCGCCGTCTCGGACACGTGGTGCGTCATGTGAGCACTCCAGCAGGACGGACAATCGTATCGACACGATTCATTGGGAGGTTCATGTTGCATGTAGCTAGAATGCATATCGTGTTGCGAACGGTGCTTGGTGGTGGGAGGTGCTACGGGCAAGAGTTGCCGCCAGTTTCTATCTCATGTTCAGACGCGGCGCTGATGCCGATCTAGCCATATCCAGCTTCTGATCTGGTCTGGCAAAGCACTGCGACGCGTGCTCGGAAATGACGCGGAATTAATCCCAAAAATGCCAGCCTCCTTCGTCGCGCGTTGTCAGCAACAGATGGCCAGCGTACGACAAAGCACGAACGCTGTGGATGGCCGACAACGAACCTGGATTCCGAGCTCCTCGATATGATGGCGAAGACGTGAGCCCTACGTCGGAGCGCGAGCTGCGAGGATGGTACTCCACTGGGCTGGCGGCTGAGATCTATGCTGTGTGTGGCGTTGGTAAGCACATGTCCCTGCGACGTGGGACGTGTTCACCCACCTACGAGGTATTGACGACGAGGTATTGACGACCAGGTCTAGGGTCTTTTGCGCCTGTGACTCTTGAGCAATTGGCGCGCGAAGCCGGCGTGCTGAGAAGTGATGGCAAGACGTCGTGCATTGCGCCCAAGGCTGAAGATACAGTACGCAAACGGGTCAGGAACGTCGCGACGAGAGCTGCTCAGTCCGGTAGTGAGGACTTGGGCAACCAATGTGTTATCCGACCTTTTGGCCGAGTTATGGCGACTCAGAGCTTTGCCATGTACACATTCAGCTTGGCAGTCTTCGTGCAGGCTCTAGTGTTGATCTCGTTCAGTCCTGTGGCTGATTACGGTATGCCTTGACAGCCATCTTCTTGAAGGCTGAGATTCCGTTGCTGAATCCGGTGTAGGTACATATCGCAAGCGCCTGCTAATGAGCTTCGCCTTCACCGGGGCATTCCTCACAACAGCTATGGTCTTCGTCTGGCCAAAAGTCTACCTGCTCGGATCATTATTTACGATCATAGGCGTTGTCTGTCTGGGATCGACCTTCGTTTTGCTCAACTCTTTCTTGCCATTGCTGGCTGCGAATCACCCAGCGGCGGCCAGCAAACGTACGGATGAGCATGAGGCAAGCCTTCCTTCCAGCACTTCTCCCGAGTTGAGGCTATCCACCCAATTCTCCTCGAAAGGCGTTGGACTTGGGTACGCAGCCGCGGTATCTGTGCAGATCCTCAGTATTGTTGTCCTCGTCCTGCTGAAAAAAGCAAATTTCGCTTCCGAATCAACACCACTGCGCTTCGTGCTGCTGCTCGTCGGCACCTGCTGGTCTCTCCTCACGATCCCCGGATCTCTCTGGCTACGAGATCGTCCTGGCCCATCCCTAAGAGTTACTCGACCCTGGAAATCTCGTCTGCCAGCCTTTGTGCAGTACCTTGCTTTTGCCTGGAGCTCAGTATGGAAAACCGTCAAAACAGCAGCTCAATTGCGTCAGGTCTGGGTCTTCTTAATCGCCTGGTTTCTGTTGTCAGATGCTATCGCCACAGTCTCAGGGACTGCAATCTTGTTCGCGCGAACTGAACTGGAGATGAGCACGATCCAGATCGCACTCCTGTCAATAACTGCCACATGTTCTGGCATCGCAGGCGCCTTCACGTGGCCCAAAATTTCGAAGCGCTTTGGGTTGCAGACGAAAGAGACTATCATAGGATGCATGATGATCATGGAAATCATTCCATTGTACGGCCTGCTCGGCTTCGTACCATTCATCAAATCCTGGGGCGTGCTCGGTCTGCAGCAAGCATGGGAGATCTATCCCCTTGGCTTCGTCCACGGCTTCGTGATGGGCGGCCTATCATCCTACTGCCGAGCTTTCTACGGCGAAATCATACCCCCAGGAAGCGAGGCGGCATTCTACGCCCTCTACGCCATCACGGATAAGGGAAGTTCTGCTGTTGGACCTGCCATTGTGGGCGCCATCGTAGACGCAGTCGGCACGATTCGACCGGCGTTTGGATTCCTTGCCATTCTGATTGCGCTTCCCATGCCGCTCATGTACATAGTGGATGTGCGGAAAGGTAGAGCTGATGCTGTGGCTTTGGCGAAACATTTGGGACACACGCCGGGAGGCATCACAATGCAGGATTATAGCGAGCAAGACGATCACGAGGCTGGAGAAGGGCTGCTTCGGGGCGGAGTGGAGGACGACGAAATACTACGATGATTCTGGCACTTGAGCTAGAAGCGGTCTGCGTAATACCAATGCAAAACTTGACCATGCAGGAGCGGAACTCGATTCAATGATCTAAGCTGCTAGTAATCAGAGCCGTCACTTTTCCACTGACGCCAGCCATGGATCCAAAAGCGACCGAACGGACTCCTGGCGTTTTATTATTGAAGAAGAGCCTAGGGCCATCTGTCAATTCCAGGCAAAGAGCTGCTGGACCCGAGTTCTCGTAGTTCATATGGTCAACGTATTCAACGTTGTTCATTAACGTGAAGGTGGCCTAGTAAGCATAAATTCCGATCTTGGTGATGGATAAGAGACAGTAGAAGGCGATGGTGTGAGACCCTCGACTTTGTAGTGGCTTGCGATTGTCATTTGTAAGATAGTGCAATACGTGCTGTTCATATTCGGCAACTAGGCTAGCTAAAGCAAAACCCTGCAAGCCTCACGCACTCGCTGAGCCGGTATGAGTAATTTAGATGGCCATCTGATGGTCTCTGAGTCACAGTGAGATGGTGGCTATGTTGTTGCGGAGCTGCGGCGTCGTGAAGGGACCGAGGCGGCCCTTGGAGCAAGTGGCAACCTTAGATATCAGGCACCAAATTCCGTGTAAGTGCGGAAGGAAATCGTCATGCATGTGAACATCCTTATCAACTCTCGGCGGACTGCATTCACGCTCGTAAGCTGTTTTGGGCATAATACCTTCGTCGTAGGCAAGCGAAAGAGTCGTCACCGTCTCGTGCCCTTCTTCTTGGCATATAACAACTAGGATCTTCTCAGCAATGGCAACACCAGCAGCACTCACAGCTCCGGCCGCAAACAGCCCTCCTGATTCAACGGGACGTAGAGGCGGCCGTGGTGGCCGCGGCAAAGGCAGAGGGGACCCAAGAGGTGGCGGTGGCGCCGACCATGCACAACATCACGGTGACTCGGAGAGAGGAGACCGAGGAGGCAGATCGCGCGGGAGAGGAAGAGGAAGGGGAGGTCGTGGCAGAGGAAGTCGAGAACATACGAACTCTCAAAACACTGCAGGACCAGCAGAACAGGACTCGGTCCAAGTACAGATACCCCCTCAGCCCGGTGGAACAGGCGTCTTTGGTGCTCGCCTTACCAAAGACGCCAGCGGAATCACCA
Organism: Exutisphaerella laricina CBS 326.52; assembly: GCA_000504385.2. Taxonomy (NCBI): domain Eukaryota; kingdom Fungi; phylum Ascomycota; class Dothideomycetes; order Mycosphaerellales; family Mycosphaerellaceae; genus Exutisphaerella; species Exutisphaerella laricina. The sequence goes on from AWYE02000701.1 coordinate 79,827, forward strand.
AAGGCGAGAACGAGGGTGCGGAGAATGCAGGCAACGATGTCGAGGCTGAGGTGTGCTTCATCTGCGCCTCTCCAGTCTCCCATAACTGTGTCGCTCCCTGCAACCACCGCACCTGCCACATTTGCTCCCTGCGAATGCGTGCTTTGTACAAGAACAAGGCTTGTGCGCACTGCAGAGCCGAGGCTGCGAACGTCATCTTCACAGACGATGCTGAAAAGAGATACGAGGACTTTGTGGCTGCCGACTTCCACATGGACGATGCGAGCTTGGGCATAAGCTACGAGAAACAGGAGATTTTCGAGGATACTGTGCTGCTACTGAGGTACAACTGCCCTGCCGACGATTGCGATGTAGCATGTATGGGTTGGCCGGATCTGCATCGTCATGTTCGCAGCGTGCACCACAAAGTCATGTGTGATCTGTGCACGCGCAACAAGAAGGTCTTCACGCACGAACACGAGCTTTTTACGCACCAGGACCTCAAGAAGCATGAGAAGTATGGTGATGACAACCCAGGCGCGGTAGATCAGAGCGGTTTCCGAGGACATCCCGAATGCGGCTTCTGTCGACAGCGCTTCTACGACGAGGATGGGCTGTTCGCGCATTGCAGGGAGCGCCATGAGAAGTGTCATCTTTGTGAGAGGAGAACCCCAAACAACCCTGCGTACTTCCAAAACTATGAAGCGCTTGAGGCACACTTCAACAGGGACCACTTTCCATGCTTGGATCGTGAGTGTCAGGAGAAGAAGTTTGTCGTTTTTGACTCCGAGATGGACCTCAAAGCACACCAGCTGCAAGAACACCCCAACGGACTTTCGAAAGACGCTCGTCGGGATGCGAGAAGAGTTGATATTTCTTCCTTCGATTATCGACCACAGTACCAGGAGCCTCGACGAGGTGGACGACGACCCGGTAGAGGTCGCGATCCAAACGCGGAGGGAGTGCCAGCTGCCTCCGCGGGTCAGATGAGTCGTGCTGAACTAGCATATCAACGTGAAAGAGAGATACATAGCGCTCAATCAGTGAGCAGTCGGTCGTTTGGAGGCCAGCTCAGCCAGCCAGATCCCATTCCAGCACAAGCGAGAGCGCCAGCAAGTTCACAGGTCCACAATGCCCTGCCTGCAGCGCCGGCCGTGCAGCCTGTCTCGCCTCGACCAGCGCAAGGGCAAACTCCTCAGGAGCAGGCGAGAGCACTTCGTCATGCAGTTGTGACAGAACGTGCTTCGAACATGCTCGGAAACGACAAAGTCAAGCTTGACGAGTTCCGCGAGCGCATCTCTGCATATCGAAAAGATAACATTAGTGCTGGCGACCTCATCGATGCGTTCTTCGCACTGTTCGACACATCTGCGGACGCGCTTGGCAAGCTGATCAAGGAGCTGGCGGATATCTTCGAGATCTCGGCTAAGCGCGATGGTCTGTTACAAGCATGGTCAAACTGGAGGGCTATCAACGAAGACTATCCATCGCTTCCAGGTCCGACTGGCGCGAACACTACTGCGGCTGGCATCCTTGGTCAAGGTGTAGGTGCATCAAGGGTACTGAAGCTTAAGAGCTCCACAGCACAAAGTTCGCGTTCAGCAGTTGGCCGCCAAGCGTCCTGGGGTACAGCCTCAGGCACAACAAGATCGAACCCATTTCCAGGTCTGCCACCTCCAAGCGCGGGGCCATCAACGCGTGGCCAAGCGCCGATTGCTTCAAGTACAAACTGGCTTGCGATCCGTCCAGCCACATCTTCAGCGTCGTCGTCAGCTCGTCCTTCACCGCAGCCGAGCAGGAATGTATCCACGGCAAATCTAGCCGGTAAGAATGCCTTCCCTGCTTTACCTGCAGCGAAGAAGCCGACCAGCACTGTCTTCACGCCCGGTTACACTGGCAGGGGGGTCATTAGAAATGACTCCTCCTACGCTGGTGCTAACGCTTGGGGAGGAGGCGGAAGTGCTAATAATGGTGCCAGCACGCCTGCTACGCCAGCGGCCGAAGAAGAGAATGGGAAGACAACGAAGAAGGGCAAGAAGGGGAAGCAAGTGTTGTTCAACTGGGGCTAGCATGTTGCTATTCTATAGCGAGGCGCTTACTGAAATGTGAGCATGAGTAGGAAGATATTTGTACAATGACAGGCAGGTGTACTATCGCCGCGAGGCGCAAAGTTCTGTTTTTCATCGAGAAGATATCCACATTCAAAGAAGTCACCAGTGGCCCCATCTCCATGGACATCGTGAAAGCACGCCGAAACGACGACTTTCCCACCCGATCCTACCTCGCTACATAATGTCTGCCATCTCGCTCACCAACACATCCCCATGCATTCCTCGTCTGCCACGACATCCAAAAATCAAGATCGATGCGCTACAGAGGATAGTGCAGCATACACGTGCATGTACCCAGCCATACCCGTTTCGAACGGACCTCCATTCACTCGGACACACGAGCAAGAATCATGACAACCCATCACATGCATACCAGCGAGAGATTGTGCTCGAACCAAAGCAACCAATGTGAGCAGCCTCGTCTCATGCGCCAGGCACTCCAAGTCACCTCCGCGAGTAGTGTGTACAGTGAGCCTCAGGAGTAAAACCTAATAGCTGTTTCGCCCCCCCCTCGTGTCTTTCCAACAAAAGCCAGTTTTCCGCAGGCGACCGTTCGCTCTGCGGTTATTACCGTAAAGCACAAGTCGCGCTCGAGCTGTGAAGCAGAGTTCAGGGATCTCCTCTGTCTGCTTCTTCGGAGTGGAAGTTCTGAATGCTTCTTGGCGGCAAGCGTTTCGTGGTAGGCAGCATGCTGGCGGCAGAAAGGCTTCCAATGCCAGTGGATAGGTGTGAGAAAGAGTCATCTGTCCTGAGTGCTCATTGGAGCGAGGGGACTACCCAGAGCGTCGAGGGAAAGACAGCCAGCGGCTGAGGTCGGAAGCCAGAGTTCAGAGGCGGGTGGAGATATTCTGGAGCGTACCACTCCTCCGGGCTCGCTATCACGAAACGAAGCGCCATTGAAGGTGCTTACTCGAGGGCCTGGTTGCTTCATAACTGTCCAGCCGTCATGCATTCGACTCAGATCAGGTCTTGGTGGTCGCTTGATCTCTTGATCTGCAAACAAGCAAACCCCATCTCCTCTTTCGCCCTACGGTGTCCTGTCCATTCTCTCTCTCTCACGTGTCTTCACACATCGCCATCCTGAGTATCAGAGTCCATTTCCGCAAGCGAGCTTAACGTGCAGTGAGTAGTAGGTTGTGTGAAGCTTGCATCGACAGCAGCTGACAAACAGCAGACTCACCACAATGACCCTCCTAATCAAGCTCGTCCTCGCCATCTTCGCCGCCAGCTCAGCATTCGCTGCTCCCGTTATTACCAATGATGGGCCCCAGGATACCCATTATCCTGCTTTCATAAAGCGCGAAGAAGCCGCCGGCCCAGACGAAGCCCTACTGAAAGACAGCACCAAAGCCGTGAAATGGTGGGTCGAGCACTGCTTTCCCGAGGCAGTGAAAGCCAAATTCTCGGGTCAGAAAGCCCATTATAAGGGGATCAAGGAGAAGGTTATGTGTCCCATTATTGCGAAGACGTATCAGAGTATGTTGCCGGCGATGTTTCAGGAGATGGACATTGGGAGTTTGTTTGAGGCGGTGCCAGGGATTTGAGAGGAGGATAGGCGTGGGATGAGATTGGTGTTGTAGAGGTTGGAGAAGGGTGGTAATAGTGAGAGTGATGCCGTGGGGATGATGGTCCTGTCATATCTGGATGATGTTCGTAGCTGGGGACGATGACACACCACGAATGCCCGTTGCTGTCATTCGCATCCTATCCATTTCAGAATCTTGCCTCTGCGGCCTTGTTCAATGCCAATGCAACACTAGGAGATGGTAGTAGATACGCTGTGGTTTGAGTAGAACTCTCGAACAGGCCAGTGATGAAGAAGATTGGCGGTGTTGCGGGGAGACTTGTCGATGACAGACATGATGCAGAACTGAAGTTGCCGACAGTCCTCATGCAAGCTTGTGGTGTGAGCCAACACCAGCATAGTGGACTGAAAGTGAGTAGATGGATGCGCTGTGGGGCCGTGAAGTGAGGGTAAGAGACAAGGAATCCAAGTTTCTCGAAGTTCCAACTTTCGAAGAACACGCCCTCTTGCGAAGATACCTCTTTCTGACACTGAGCTAGAAGTGGTGAGGCCCATACGAAGAAGACATGCTGCACTTTTGCGCGATCAGCATACTCATACACTCCCTCATACTGTGCACTGACTATACATTCCTTCCCTTCAGAGATCACTCGTCAACCCCGGGAATAGCACACCCTCTTTCCCCTTCTCTTCCCACTTAACCACACCATACCGATCATCCGTCCCCGCAATAGCCCACTCGAACCCCCTTCTCTCCTTCTTAACCCCCAACATATCCAACTGCCTCCCCGCAGCAGTCGGCATAAAAGGCTGCAACATGATGCCCACCAACCTCAGCGTCTCCGCAGAAATGTACACGATCCGATCAATCTCCTGTTCCATTTGCTCCACGCTCAATCCGCCTGACACACCACGTTCGTCGTCAAGTCGGCGTAACTCAGCGCCAGTGGTATCGGCCATTGCTGAGCGGATCTGACCTACGAGGAGCCACGGGGCTGTGTGCTGGAGGTATGCATTCGTATCGTAGACACGCTTCATGATCGTCTGCAGCGCTCGGTTCGGGTACAAGTCCTTCATATGTTGATCCACCTCTTCTGGAAATGTCCGTATCGCAGAATAAATCCTCTTACTCGTCTCATCACCTTTGAACACCATCGCAGACCCTGCAAGCCTCTTGACAGCCCTGCCTACATCCCACCCCTTAGCGCGCATGACTCTCATCGTGAGGTTCCCCAGTCCACCCTGTAATCCTTTCTTGTACTTCTCAATCACAAAGGAATTATCATAATCTGCGTCATCGTTGATGCCGCCTTCGTGGATGAGGTACCACCTCATAGCATCTATCCCGAATCTTTCTAGTGCGAAAAAGGGGTTCACTACATTGCCTGTACTCTTCGCCATCTTCTGCCTCCCTAACGTCCAATGCGCGTGCGTGAGGACTTGTTTATGTAGTGGTAGATCCAGCGCCATAAGGAATGCTGGCCAATATATACAGTGGAAGCGGACGATATCTTTGCCGACGACTTGGACATCCGGGGGGAAGCCACACTTATGTTCTTGCCCTGGGGTGAAAGGGTATCCGACGGCGGTGGCGTAGTTGAGGAGAGCGTCCAGCCAGACGTAGATCGTTTGCGAGGTGTCGTTGGGCACGTGAACACCCCATGAGAGGCGGGAGGTGGGGCGGGAGATGCTAAGGTCTTCGAGGCCGGATTGGACTTGTTTGACAAGATCGCGCATGCGATCTTTGGGGACGATGTATTCGGGGTTCTGAGCGTAGAATTCGAGGAGTTTGTCGCGCATTGCGGAGAGCTTGAAGATGTAGTTGCGTTCGCTGCTCCATTCGACTTCTTTGCCTGTTTCGATTGAGGCCATGATTTTGCGGCCTGTGGCGGGCTCGACGATCATGTGGACTTGGCTGGGAGGGTAGAAGGTCTCGTCACTGACGCTGTACCAGCCCTCGTGTTTGCCTTCGTAGATGAGACCTTTGGACAGCAGCACTTCCCAGGCATACTCCACGCCGTCTTTGTGTTTCTGATCCGTGGTGCGCAGGAAGATGTCGTTGCTGACATCAATAGACTTGGCCAGGTTCTTGAACACTTCAGCCCCAGAACTGCAGAATTCTAGGGGATCAATGCCTGCTTTCGCAGCGGCTTGTTGTATCTTCATGCCATGCTCATCGGTGCCTGTAAGGAGGACTGCTTGCCTTCCTTTGAGCTCCTGCCATCGCTTCAGGACATCGGCGAGGATCATGGTATACATGTGTCCGACATGAGGGGCGGCATTGACATAGAATATCGGCGTCGTGACATAGTACGGCTTTTGTGTATCGTCCTGATTCCGGCGGGCGGTGGTCGATGTGAAGGTGCGGCGCGGTATCGATGCTCGACACGCCGAGCAGACCCATTGAGATCGCCATCGTCGCGCTATGAGGGATTGAAGAGGGGTGAGAGTGCTCCGTGACGGAGGTAAGGGAGGTCGCATCGTTGACTTTACACTTCAGATTGTCGCGAAAGCCCAAGATGGTAGTTCGAAAAGTGGGCCTTCGGGATGCCTGCCTCGGCTGTGTCTCACATTGAACCATCCAGTACGACGGAGCGAGATATGTATCGACCACAACAACACACTAAGATATCAACTTTGATGGGTCTTGACTATGGCTACCCTCCTCCTCGACGGCAGGATCTGGTTTAACCAATACTTCGCAAACAACATGATCGTCCCATGCCTTCCTAACGAGCTATGGCTGCATATATTGAGCTATGTCGACCCACAAGATCTATGGCACAATACGAGAAATGTCAACAAGCAATTGAAGTCCTGTTCAGAAGACCTGATGAAAACAACATATGTGCCCAAGTTCAACATCGGGCTGAGCTTTAATTTAGGTGCTGGTTCTAGAGCTCGCTGGTATGACATCCGTCCAAGGATTACATTGAACTTCTCCTCCATGTCGAAGTATAATCCACAATATTCTGTAGGTCACCAAACTCCAATGCCGGATGATGACCGGGTCTGACCATTCGCCAGCTCTTCGAACGCATTCAGATGTACCCAGAATCTTGTAGCCAACGAACCTGGGAGAAGTGGAATCAGATCTGCTCTGCTGGTGTGGGAGACGATGTTCAGTGGCGGGTCGAGCTGGTACGAGAATCTTCCGATGAGAGCACTATGACCGGGAGTAATGTAAGAATGATCAAGATGCACAATTTGATCATTTCTGAAGAGTTTGGGGTTTGGTGTGACTGGAAAGAGATGCTTATCGCATACTACGACCGCTCTGCAAAAGCGGCGAGGAATCCAAGTTGGAATCAGTAGCGCTGTTGCCAAGTATGCTGACGGAACCCGGATGTGAGTTAGAGAAATGCATGTAGAACAGTCCCCCGGGCGATGTATCGTTGCGGGCCATGGATGTGCCGCGCAAGTCTATCTGTTACGTTTAGCTTCTAGAACCACTGCAAATACTCTACGATTGCGTTGCCGTCAGTTCTGCTTATCGATCCACAGTCCCTTGCGGAAGCGTGGCGACCTTCTCCTTGAACAGCTTCTCCGCCTGTTGCCAGACCCGAGCGTTCTTCCAGTCCTTGAGCTCCAACAAGCTTGGCAGTAATGCGCCGCTAAATGCTTCACTCGCTTCCCGCGGGAGTAGTGATGGGAGATGATCGATGCTAATGACGCTCAGTGGTAGATCGTTCGCCTCAGGCCCGAGCTTGACTGGTACAGTCGGCTTATCGAAGGTGGTGTTGATGTCGTAGATTGGAATCGGATTGTTGGGGTTGGTTGTGTCGCATGACACATCGCAGACTACTGCGAGCTTGCGGTCTGGTGATGATAGGGACTTGGCGTCAATGAAGGGAGGAATCTTGGCAGACAAGTAGATGCAGTTGACGAATACATCAGACTCAATAATCTCCTGATATGGACCGGGCTTGGCAGTGGTCTCTTGGATATCCCATTTCTGTTGGGCATTGTCAGTTACAGAAATGGCAACATGGTATAGACTGACTCACGATGATATCTTCCACGCCAGCCTTCACGCAAAGATCAACGGCTCCACGACCGCAGCGACCCAGTGCGCCGATGACGAGAACTCTCGGCAAACGTCCCCCCTTGGCCTTGCCTTGCTCAATTGCCTCCTTGACGTCGTTGATTAGGAGATCTTCGTTTTCGTAAGGCTTGACGCCAGGAAGAGGGCTGTCCTTGCCGTGGACGAGTTGATGTGCCCAAGTCATGAGCGCAAGTGCGGCGCCAGCGAACCCAGCATGCTATCATCATGTCAGCGCAACTCCGTAGGCAATCTATAGCAGCCTTACATATCCGAACGCTGCCACTCTTCTGCCTTGTTCGTCTTCGAGGAACTCTAGATCAAGTAACGTGCCTTGGCCTCGGGGGAAGCGGCCAAGTACTGTATCCCAGCCAGCTTGACCTTTGTAGCCTTCTTGCAGTTAATACGTGAACGCCTATGATCAGAGCAGAGATCCCAAAGAACTTACAGTGTGCGAATTGGACATGCTGAGAGCAACGTTAGCATATGTCAAACAATGTTGGCAAGTTCCATCCTACGATATGCTTCAATGGAAAGTCTTCCTCAGGCAATTCTTTCAAGCCAACAACAATGTGCTCCTTAGGCGCTTCTGCCCAGCTTCCAGTAGACACAAGATTTGCACCCGTGCCCTCATACTCGCTGTCGTCGAATATGCTCAACTCTGAACGTTCCACGTTGACAGTGTACCCTGCTTCCACGAGCTTTTGGGCGATTGTTGGTGTGACTGCCGATCTGTGCTCCAGAGGCTTAGTCTCCGCGCGGACGTGTAGCACTGTGCCGGACATGTTTGCCTCAGTGATGCTGCAATGAATTGGTTGTTTGGAGTAGTGTGTCGCAATGGCTATGTAGCTTCTACTTAAAGGTGAGCCTCGCGGATGCGTCACTTCAAGATTTCTTTGAGCCGGAGCCTTTTCCAGAGCCGTGCATTGCTACTGGACTTACCCTTGTCTAGCGTGTAGCGGCGCTAAGTTCCGCAGTGTCTGGGGTCAATTCCTTCCTCACTTCGAGTCTTTCCGCGGAACTACGGTAAAGTAACCATGACAATCAGATCTGGCGAATGCACACGATTTTTGAAGTCATGTCTCAATCCCAAAGATAGTATGTATATTTTAAGATCACCACCATGCAAAATGCTATATACAAGACAAACACAGACACCAACCGAATCGCTATGCAACGCTATGCCAGGGAAGCAGAATCAAACCCATTCATGATCGTACTCATCGTCCTCTCTATCATTCCCATATTAGTTCGAGCAGTGGAAGTTGACTTCCGAACGCATCGTGAAGACTAGGGCTAATGTTGCCTGTCACGCCGGTGTAAGTGTTGGACTGGAGGTAAGTTGGCTGCCATCCCTCGCTCTGTGGTGAACCATCTGCCAGGCAAGTTCAGCCTGCGATGCCGTTGTCGACGTGATCCCGAGCATCGTAGATTGCGTTGCAGCCAGAACCGCCGTTGTGCGCCTCGCCGACGTGACTGTAGCAGATGTCGGCAGCGAAAGCCCATTGGACATCGCAGAGAATCTGGCCTGGGGCAGCTGGAGCGTTGGTAGCGGCACTGGCAGCTCGCTACTCCTTCTTTGGGGTAGCTTGAGGAGCGAGGGAGACATCTGGGGAAACAATGGCGCCGGAACTCAGTTGGTGGTCGGTGTAGGATGGGTAGATGACTTGGCCGTTCTTTGAGACACCGAGAGTGGTGAAGCCGTTGTCAGCGCCGAACTGACCGCTCCAGCCAGAGCCGATGGTGTAAGGACCACAGCTTTGGGTGTATGGAGTTTGGTCAATGGTGCCGAGGGGACCGTCGATGGTGTACTTGCATTCCTGAGTGCTCACGCCGTCGTTGATGCCGTACGCGAAGTTGCAGAAGCTACCGTGGGCGGCAGACTCGGCGCAGGTTCGCTGGAAATTCTCGATGGTCCACATGATGGCTGGTGCGCCAGCTCGCTTGACAGGTGTAGCTGCCGGAATAGCGACAGTCGTTGTCCAAGTGAACGGTACTGCGCCCTTGCCAAAGTCGGCAGTCGCGGTGATAGTCTCTGTCGTGTACGAAGAAACTGGAGTAGCCTTAACTGGAGCGCCAACAATCGTTGTCGCAGACGCAGACGCAGACACGAATGCACTCTCGGTAACGGTTGTAGTCCAGGTGAAAGGCACAGGACCCTTGCCGAAGTCGTTGGTTGCAGTAATCGTCTCGGTCTTGACAATGGCTGCTGGTGCGGCAAAAGCGGCAGTCGCGAAGACGGAGAGAACCACGATGTTCTTGTTGTTGAGCATGGTAGCAGATTTGTTGGGTGTCGTTCGGTTTTAGAACTGATGGTCTTAGATTTGCAAGTGCTTTGTTGTGTATAGCGAATGAAGATAGGACCAATGAAAAACAAAGGAGATAGAGAAATAAGCGGACGCTTGTTCGCGGAGGTTGCTGTTGCTGTTGCTGTTATGTTTGTGTTGTGATGAAGAGGGGGAAGAGATGTTGTGCAGTACTGTAACTAGCTCTTATACCAAAGTGACCATCGGCCTGTTCGAGCTATATGGCTGAAAGCGGTATATGCTGATCATGCAGCCGCGCTCAGCTTCTCTACACCAGGATCTAGTGATACCATCGGACTTCCGCTGTGACAGGACGGTCCAGGCTGTGCAGCTCAGCCCTCGAGCTTCCGACAGACCAAGGAGTAAAGCTCCTGCTGTTCGTGGCTCGAGCCGTGATCTCGCTTCTATAGACGAAGGATTGATAAGTGACGCCGCAAACAAGCGAAGCACCGTCGGATCTTCCTTCGGTGAAAAGAACGCGGTCTCACAGCCATTTCGCCTGGGATACTAGGCACAAGCTGTGCTGGTGCGTAGCGTTGCTTGCTCAGGTGTCATCTAGCTGACGATTCAGCTTCAATCTTCGCTATTCTCGGCATCCGAAAGTCGCAGGTCCGCGCGATATAGCCATGTGTTCACAGTAGTACAGATGCATAACATAGTCTGGGCCTTCTCGACACCCATGGAGCGATAGTCAGACCCAGCATTTGCTCGGCATAGGACTTCGATACTCCACATCATCCGAGTTTAGTCTTGCCGCTCTCGCAAAGCAAGCAGCGAAGCACAGCTAGCTTGTAGGCTCTGCACCTCGCCTTGGTAGTCGAGCGACACCTTCACCATCTAGGACTGATCAAAGCGCTGACTGATGAAGTTTGTGCGATTCGATATCGCGTTCGTCAGATGTCTTCCGTCGTCGTAGGTTTGACCCCAAGCATAAGAAGGTATAACATAGTGGTAGGTCGTGAAGCGGTGGCGCCTACTGCCAATTCTGTTATTTGACAATCTGCATGTAAGCCATCTTAACGCAAACCACGAGCGGCTGTGAAAGCACTGCTTCTTCGTGGGCGGCGTCGATGATGCACCGCAGCAGCTACAAGGCGACCGTGCTAGTTGCGAGGCTGAGCAGCATCGAACGAGGCGCCGTATAGACAATAGCTGGTCGGATGCGACGAAGCCAGGTCGTCGAAAGATCGTGCAGGATCGACGATGGCAGCGTTAATAGGCAGGCACGAAGTAGATTGTGATTCTCTCGAGGAGAACGTTAAGTCCCGTGTATAACAGCAATGCTCCAGGAAGGTGGCCGACGTGCAAACGAAATTTCCATTCATCATCACCTCAGGGTTCTACTCCTGCTCTGCACTTCACTGGCAATCTAAGCGCCATCCACGATGCCAAACTATCTAGTACAAACTCAGTAAACCAGCTGAGTATCCATGTCCATGCCCATGCGCATCCTCATCCTGCTCGGCTGTTCTCAAATCTCTGTCTTTATCTTATCATGTGAACACCTCTTCTCTTCCACGTGTCTCCTTCTTTACTCAACAGTGACCGACTTGGCCAAGTTACGCGGGAAATCCACGTTGAAGCCCTCAGCAACAGCCAACCAGTACGCCATCAACTGCAGTGGGATGACGTTCAGCAGACCCTGCAGAACGTCGACTGTGTGTGGCACTTCGATCTTATCTGTCTTCTCGCCTGGGAATTCCTTGTCGCCAGTGTTGCAGATGACGATCGGTCGTCCCTTACGGGCAATGACTTGCTGGTAGGCATTAAGGGACTTAGCGAAGATGTCGTCCCGAGTGAGGATCATGACGATGGGGAGGTCTTCGTCGACGAGGGCGAGGACACCGTGCTTTAGTTCACCAGACATGACAGCTTCGCAGTGCATGTAAGAGATTTCCTTGATCTTCAGGGCACCTGTGATGTATATTAGCGCAGTCTAAGTAGGATGACTTTATGACGTGTACTCACCCTCAAGCGCAGTTGCGTGCTGTGCGCCACGACCGAGCAGGAGCAAAGACTTTTGGTCCTTGAACTTGGTGCACAAGGTCTTGATCTCCTGGTCCATCTTCAAGATTTCCTTGACCTGCTCGGAAACTTTGCCGAGACCCTCCATGATCTCCAATCGTCGCTGCTGCTTGCTGGCACGGTCTTCGCTGAGTGAAAGGGCGAACATCATCATGCAGACGAATTGCGAAGTGTAGGCCTTGGTGGACGCAACACCAATCTCGGGACCAGCGTTGATGTGAACACCGCAATGTGTCATGAGCGAGATGCTGGAACCAACAACGTTCACAATACCAACAGTCAGAGCACCACGCTCCAAGCAGTAACGGAGAGCCATGAGCGAGTCAGCAGTCTCTCCAGACTGCGAGACGAACACAACAGTGTCGTCACGGAAGACTGGAGCCTTGCGATCAAGGAAGTCAGAGGCCAGCTCGACGGCGATCGGGATCTCAGTCAGCTCCTCGAATGCTCCGCGCACTGCCATGCAGGAGTGGTAGGAGGTACCGCAGGCGATGAATATCAGACGTCTGCAGCGGCGGATTGTGCTCATGTATTGTCGGAGTCCACCCAGCGTCACAGTCTTCTCTTCAAGGTTCAAACGACCACGCATGGCGTTGACAACAGACTCTGGCTGCTCGAAGATCTCCTTCTGCATGAAGTGGGCGAACTTGCCCTTCATGATCTCTTGCAGCTCGATCTCGAGGGTCTGGATGGAGCGCACGTTGCTGGTGCCATCATTCTTGGACAATCGGTGAATGTTGAGCTGGCCCTCGTGAATGTGGGCAATGTCGTCGTCCTCGAGGTACAGCACCTTCTTGGTGTGCTCAACGATGGCGGCTGGGTCGGAGGAGAGGAAGAACTCGGTTGGCTGTGGGACGCCATCGTCTGAAAGGAAAGCGCGCGACTGGGAGCGGTGGAGGAGGGACTTGTCGGGTGGTGCGAGAAGGTTGCTGCCAAGAAGACCTGGGCTCTTCTTGAGCGCAACATTCTGCGAGGCCTGCTCGGCTGGGAGGACATCGCCGCCCTCACCAAACTCAACATCGACGAAGTCAACCTTCATCTTCTTCTGTGTCCGCACACCAACGACGAGTGGGGAGCCCTTGCGAGCTGCCACAACCTCGCCTGGGAAACGGACGCTCTTGATGAGCAGACCGAACGCGCCCTGCAACTCCTTGATGACAGCCTTGACGAGAGTGGTGAAGTCGATGTTTGGGTGCTGGTCGAAGATGTACTTGGCGAGCTTGGCAATGGCCTCAGTATCCGTCTCGGTCTCGAATTTGAAGCCCTTGGTCTCGAGCAGGGTCTTCAGCTCCTTGTAGTTTGTGATGATACCATTGTGCACCACGGCGAACTCCCACTTGGGATCGGATCTGTGCGGGTGGCAGTTGACTCTGCTGGGAGGACCGTGAGTGGCCCATCGGGTGTGTGCAATACCAGCGTGGTTGTCAAAGACTTTAGTGAGGTCTGGCTTCTCCTCCGCGATGAGCTGCTTCAGCTTGGCAACTTTGCCCACCTCTTTGAATGCGAAGACCTCGTTCTTCTTGTCGCCATCTATAGCAAGACCTGCTGAGTCGTATCCGCGGTATTCGAGTCGAGACAGTCCTGTGATGATATAGTCAGCCTTATTCAGCTCGGCGGTGTGATGAAGAGCCGTGCAAGGACGACAGCACCAGATAATAGCTGCAGAGCCAGGCGCATTTAAAACACGCTGGAAGTGATAAGAGATGGCGGAGTGTTGACTCACCATTGACGAGTGTGTCGAGAATGTATTTCCTGTCCTTCTCCACCAGGTAGTTAATGTACCCGAAGATGCCACTTATGGTATCCATTGTCAGCCTCATGCCTTTCTCCCCAGCGTCCCTGTGTCTATGCGTATGCTTACCACATTTTGGCGAGCTCTAGTAGCGAACGAAAGGAAAGATTACAGTCGTGGAGCTCGTGGGACTGTCGCTAGCTGAGGCTAGGAAAGTGTCGTGAATGGTCGTAAGAGCGAGTGAGAATCCCAATGCTAGATGTGCACAAGGCCAGGTGTGCAGATCGGGAGGCGAGATGGGGCGAGACGGTGTGGTGTTTGAAGAAGACTTTAATGGGATTGAGAATGACGCTGGACGTGGAGCGGACACTCTTGAGCTTATGAGAGAGCTGTTTCAGACTGCCAACTTGACCTCCAATAAACTTCTAACTCATGCGCCTCAGCCCTCCCGTGTGCTCTCCGTTCTCTAGCCCCTGTTGCGCCCACCAGGCCATGCTATTTCACGCACGCGTGTACGCTTGCAGCTGTCTAGTGATGCTATCTTTATAGGATCATCAGTCGCCTGGCCTCGCTCCATATAGACGACTTCTCTTCCTTGCCTTGTTGTAGAGCTTGCCCATATCCGCTTACGTACTGTGGACCCTCGCTTTATTCCGTAAACCTGTCCGCTAACTCAACTTAGCCAACGAGCCACCCCTGCACGCACAGCACGAGCCATTTCGAGGGCGTGCGCCGCTGCAGGTACGATGCCTGAGCCAATCAACGTCGCCAATGCTATTCTTGGGGCCATGACAGAGCCAAGCCCCAGGCGAAGATCTGGCGTTGTGGCAACGGCAACGGCAACCACGACGCCGAGCTCGTCGTTTTCCTGCTGTGCTGTAGCCTGTGAGCGTATCTCGTGTCTTTCTCGTGGAGCGGGAGCGTGCTGGGGACCATTCTGTGCCACTTTTGGCAGTTCGTGGTGCACCGGAGCGGGTGGCATTACGTCGGCGTGCACATCTCCTTGCGACCACGAAGGCGGTCAGCTCCGATGGCTTGCCAGGACTGCACGAAACGTTTCACGCCCTCGTCGACCACCAGTAAGCAAGCCATGTCGAGCGAGATAAGCACATAAGAGGCTGAAAAGCATATCGTCCCACTAGTTCTACCTTATGGTGACGACATCTGGCTGCATATGGGAATTGCTCAATCAGCCGTGGGCAGAGGTAGTCATTGTTGTCATCTTATTGTCATCCTTTGAGCATTATCGCTGAGGTGTCACGTTGCAAATTGCGAATTTGACACATCTCATCAGATTCTGTTCGAAGGACCGATACTGTGGCTGTGCAACCATATGGCGTGAACTATGTGCCAGCTTCATGAACTAGATCCGACCAGGACAGGGCGTCATGGACAAACGCTCGCCAAGTCCTTCATGTCAAACCGACCTCAGCTCATATGTCCACATCGAGATGAAATATCTGCTGGAACCGGCTGGCGCCGGATGACCGGATCACTCTGCCGTCTATCGCGTCTCGAGGGGCCCTGTAGTGGTCGGCCGCTTGTCATGATGGCGAATACATCCGGTTGAAAGAATGAGCAGAACAGCTTAGAGCAAGACCGATCTCTTATGCTAAAGTCCGTACAGAGACCGTGAAAGACTATTCGCTGCGAAGAACTTGCTGCTCAAGGGATAGCATCCAGTCTGGCATCAGTATGGCTCTATCGGCATCCCAGACCTACGAAGGTGGTAGACGTAGGGTGCAGGTAACTGCAGCTGACCAAAACAGCACAGACGGTAGAGGTGGTGCAGTAGGTTGCATCGGCGCGACAGAATCTCTTGAGCACGAAAGAAGCAATTCAAGTCAGCTCTGAGCGTAGATGGGACGGGCATCAGCAATTGGGTTGAAGATTTGGGTGTCGAGCTGGGTGGCCATATCGCACTAAACCCCCAGAGATTGACATTTAATAGCTCGAGTGAGTGGGTGAGTGAGTGGGTGAGTGAGTGGGTGAGCTGGCATATGACAAGCTTCTCAGTCAGCATTCAACTCACTTGACATCGAGCCATAACCTCGTGATGACTTTCCAATCAGACCGACGTCCAGCAACCAGCAACCAGCGACTAGCAAGCATGCCTCCACAACAACCATCCCACTACCTGAACTCATCGCGCACCACCCTCCTTCGAACGTACCAGCAACATTTTCCTCATCTCACCTCCCTCAGACTCAAACTCTGGATCTTCCACGACAACCGTCTCCTCCTCCTTAAACGAGCGCAACCGCACATAACCACCTCCACATGGACCCTCCACACCGACACCGCATCCGAAAGCACCCCTCGCCACCACCACCACCACCACCACCACCGCCTCTTCCAACACATCATCTACATCCTCCGGGACACCATCTCCTCCGAGTCACTCTTGGACCTTTCCTTCGTAGATTGGTCCTTCCCCGAGCCAATAGTCCAGTGCCGCGAGGGAAAGATTCTCGAAGTGATGGTGCTGCTGTCAGTGTCGAAGATTGAGTTCCCGAGGGACGGGAGGAGCTTTCATCTGAATTTGGAGGAATTGGGGGAGTATGATGCGTGGAAGATGGACGATGGGGAGGAATTGGCGGATGAGGTGTTGGAGGAAGGTGTGGAGGCGTGCTGGGAGCGGTACGAGCGGAGTACCAGGAGGGAGATCGCGAAGCGCTGCTCCATGGACGGGAAGATGAGAAGTGTGCTAAGGGATATGCTGGCGGCTTCATTGGTTGTAGAGGAAGTGAGGATTGGGGAGAAGATGGAGTTTGTGCTTGTGGGGAAGGTGTTTGGAGTGGAGGAGCAAGGCTTGACGATCTTCTCAATACCAGAGGAGAGAGTAGGTGTTGTGCCAAAGTATGTGAGGTACGATGACCTCAATTATGAGGTGCTGTGGGCTGGGTCTAGAAGCGAGGGTGTGGATTTCGATGTGCTGGAGGGGGAGAGTATGACGCAGTTCTTCAGTCCTGGGCCAGGAGGCAGACTACTGCTGGAATGGGTGCAGGTCCTCGATGACGTGCAATTCAAATATGGCTGGTCGTGACGAGACACGATGTAAGGCCATTTCCATTATACCCAAGGGAGCTCCGGCAATGCTGTTTTCACAGATCCACACCGGTACTGCTCAGAAGTCCGATCATTGACCGACGTGCTGAAGGCAGGTCAAAGTTGACGCTCACCTCGCCCCTGCAAGATTACGTGAAATTGTAGAGGCCTGTGCCGGCTCAAAGCACGTTGATATAAGTGCTTAACAGCTCAGCCATGCATCACTACAGCAAGATGCAGAAATCCATCTGTGTACGCAGCTGCTCTGCCCAAGTCATCTAGCCTCGCCGAAAACGGTACAGCAGCTCCATGCAGTACCGGTCGAGCATAAATTGGACTGCGACGACTCGGAAAGATGGTCGGGAGCAGGTTGTTCAGTGCCGTGCCAAGGGTCTGTGGTTGCCTCGAAGAGAGCTGCAAAGGTACCAATGCCTGCACTACTCGGAGATGACCAGGCGGTGCTCCCTCTTCTGCGATTGTGTCTGTTGCTTCTTTGCTAGCGGACGTCGGCAGGTAGACCTTAAGTGGAACGTGGCGGAGCTCCATACCAGGAGGGTTGAGCAGCTTGTTGTTTACGCTGTTGAAAATATGCAGGTTGTCTTGCAAATCATTAGCGGAGATTGCTCGAGGAGCGAGTATGATTCACTTACACTGTTGCACCGCAAGCCAGAGGTTGTCGGAATCGTCCTTGCTCATCAGCATAATCGCACGAGCACTGCCATTCCTCACGAAGTCTGCCTCCTTTACACTGTTGATAAACATATCCTGCATAGTTCGACCTCCAGCATCCAGCTGGATGATTTGTTCATCCGGGAAGTCGGTATAGTGAATGGTCAACCTCCAGGGTACGGTTGAAGCGCTTGTTGCCACATCTGTAACAGCTTGTGATGCTGAAATTGATTCCGACACTCCTGAAGGCTCAAGATCTGCTGGCTCGGCACCAGAGAAGAGGTCATATAACAGACCTAGGGGATAGTGCCACTTCAAGGGCACGCCTTCGAAGGACAGCCACGCTTTGTGAGCTGGCACTTCCGGGTTGATCAAGCTCGGGAAGAAGAAAGCGTGCAGTCTTGGGAGCAAGAAGGCCAGATAGGACAATCTCGGGTATTGGATTAGATACGGCTCGGACTCATCGTAGGTACGACAATCTGAAGAGGCAATCCGGATCTCTAAGGCAAGTGATCCGTTCCATATCTTGGATTGTAATGCCGCGATGCTGCTAGCGGGTGCAGGCATCACCGAAAACTTGGACTGTGAGAACGGTATATCCTGTCGATCATGATGATGGACGATGAAGTGAGGATGGCGGTATTGATGATGCCTTGGTGAATGTTTGTTGATCTGGAGGAAGCGAGGGAACTACAAGCATGCGAGATAGTCTTGATACTTACTAGTGTGAAGATCTGATCTAATGAGATAAGAGCCCTGCTTGTGCTCAGTGACGTAGTCAGTGCGTGCATGTGTATAGCTGTCAATAGGGTGCCACCCCGTTTGCAACGAGCAACATTTAGCTAAGCACGTTTGGCCACGATAGTTGATCATCAAACCCTTGAACTTCCGTAATCTCCACCTGAACCTTCGATCACAACTCAATAACGTCGCAACAGCCGACTCCAACTCGGAGCGAGCATGTCTGGTATGCACAAGCAGCATGCCAGGAACCACTGTAGCATACAGCTAACAAACTAACAGCTCCACCAGTCGACTACTGTACGATCATCGCCTCACGCGACCTCTCCAACCCGACTAACATAACTCGTAGACGCGGCTCTTGAGATTGACAGCAAAGCAACTCAGCAACAGGTTCGAGATGCCTACAAGAAGTACATATTCCCGGACCATATACTCCTAACTCTCCACACACTCTTCTGATCAACCCTCTAGACAAGCTCTGCGGCACCATCCCGACCGTGTCCCCGCCGACAGCCCCGAACGCCAAACCCGCACAAAGAAGTTCCAACAAATCAACGACGCCTACTACACCCTCTCAGACCCCTCGCGCCGCCGCGACTACGACGTAACACGAAACCAATTCCACGGCTTCGGCAACACACGTTCCTCGCGAACCCAACAAGCCGATGACCCTGAAGAGGAGATTCCTCGTCCAGAGCCTGGCTCAGCAGGAGGCCCCTTCTCTGGGTTTCCCTTCAACATGTTCGGTGGCTCCGCCAAGAACCCTGAAGACGCGAACCGCTACAGCAACGAACAGTTCGGCTCCGTGTTCGAAGAGATGATGCGCGACAATGGGATGGCGGACAATGAGAACAAGCCCACCAAGATGTTCTGGAGCTTGGTTGGTGGAGTTAGTGGCGGGGCAATGGGATTCATTGTAGCAAACTTGCCTGGTGCGGTAGCTGGGGCGGTGGCGGGGAATAGGTTAGGCGCCGTCCGGGATAAGAGAGGAAAGAGTGTGTATTCTGTTTTCCAGGAGTTGGATCAGCCTGAGAAGATGAGGTTGTTGAGCGAGTTGGCGCAGAAGGTGTTCGCGCACGCGATTAGTTGAAAGAATCCATGTTGTACAGCCGCGTGTTTGACGAGGCTGAAATGTTAGCGAAAAATAGATGATACCACGACAGTTGCGCAGCATACAGAAGAAGCTTAGACGGAACGCATGCATGTATGCAACACATGACTGATCATCGTTCAATCTTCTGCGTATCTCGATCAAGCAGTTCCCTCGCAGCAGCCAGTTCCGCAGGGTTGTATCCATCCCACCCCTTCTCTTCCGCCGTGCCTCTCCTCACAATTTCCGCCAACTTCGCCGTAGCCAACTGATTCAACTTCTTCACCTGTCCAATCTTCAACTCCTCCTTCTTGCCACCCTCCAATAAACGATTCGTCGTCAATTTCAACCCATAGAACCCCCGCAAATATCCATCACAAAGCTCAACACTTCTACAGAACCGCCTCATACTTTCGCCCAGCAGCTCTCCTCCCCCATCCTTTTGCCTAGCTTGTAAGTACAGTATTTCTCCCAGTTTGGCATGCACATTCCACGCGTTCGGCATCACCAACACAACCTCCTCAAAACAGAACACCGCTTGCTCGTACATCCCCAGCTCAACATACAGATCACCTAACTCACTCCATGCCTCCGCGTCCGTGGGACTTGTGTCCAAGAGGTTGGTGAGGGCTTGTATGGCATCGGAGGGTTTGCCCTGCGACCTCAGAAGCGCCGCGCGCCGTTTGCGGATCGCGAAGCAGGTGGGATCTTCTTTGAGGATTTCTTCGTAGTGGGTCATGACATTCTGCAGCTCAGGGTCTGTTTTTGCGGTGGCCTCTGCATAGAGGCCTCTCAATGCGGCGACTCGTTCGTTTGTGGGGCCGAAGCGGTCGGTGAGTTCTTCGAGGTAGAGGTAGGCAGATTCGTTGTCGCCTGTACGGAGACAGGCGAGGAGGATGTTTTCGTAGCTATGCCATTTCTCTTGAGATTCGTTGTTGAGAAGGAGGCTGAGAGGGTAAGGTAATGACCAGCCGGATTGCGCTTTGTAGTATGTTGGTGCTTGTTGGGAGAGATGGAGAGTGGTCTGGGGGTGCCCGTTGGTGGGTGATTGGAGGAGGAGGGAGGTCGCCATGTTGGTGAGACGGTTGAGGCCCAAGTCTGGAGAGCCGAAGGATATCTGTATTGATTGACGTATAGCTGAAGATGGAAGTTGCAGCTGGCACATGGAAGTAACCTGTGCTGCGCGGCGATCGCTCGGGCGATTCTGTTCCGAAGCACATAACGAGATGACGAGTATCGACTTCGAATGCAGCACACACTTTCCTGTCGCCTATTGACCACAAGCAGCAGAAAACCTCAGTCTTAGGACCCGGATGCACGATGTCAATATAGTCAGCAGTGAATCTTTGGCATGATGTGAACATCATGCCATTGTCTAGCTTCTCTGGTCTTGACTAGTGGTAACTACCAAATGGTTTGATACGATTCTACAATGGTGTTCAATGCTCCGCAATGTCAAACCAGCGGATTCCAGCAATCTCTCTGCTTGAGGAAGACATAGCAGGCCACAATCGCAAAAGCCCATCCCTCCTGCTCAATCCGATACCCAGAAAAGAAATGTGGGCAAAGGGAATGAACCGAACACTCCTCTACTCAGTTTGGTGCAGTAATGTACTGCACAGTTCAAACGATGCGTGCGGACTTTTGACGACTTCACCATGGTGCTCTGCGTAAAGCCCCACTCAGGTATGCTAACACTGCACCATCTCACCCTGATTGTATGGCAAAGCTTGATCCAAAATACTGCTCACTTCCAAGGTCCCGAGAGATAATGTTGGAAATTGATTGTGCAGGTCAATGTGGTAGCTGATTATGGCCGGTTTGGGAGTGGTTGGAGAGCCCAGGAAGCCGAAAGCGAGTGCATATTTCTTGATTCGTCTTGAGCGAATGGGCCTGGATTGTGTTCTGCTAAGAGCGAACAGCTCGACTTAGCTACGAGTCTCGGCTTGCAGGTTGTTCTAACAGGATGTCGCATGTCTGTCTACTAGGACTCCTGAGATCGATAGAGGCTGATGTCCTTTCACCACTGTCATCCAGCAGCTTGTGGTGATTATCGCAATAACGATGATCGAGCTCGCAGACATGGGCAGGACTGGCGGTGTTGATGGATTTCCAGAAACGGCGCCATCCAGACCGGGTGCGGGTGTGCTTTGGTTGAGGTTGCTCCTTAAGTAGTTTGCGCATGATAGCGAAGAGCGAGTTGGGCTAGGATGCTTATAAACAGATTTGTCCGGGCCAAGGAACAGACTTGTGTACTTCGAGAGGTGAAACGATCACGCCTTCTCCATTGTAGCAGTGTTCTCCAGTCGTAGGGCTCGGAGGTGCTCAGTAGTCATCTGTTTGAAAATTGTATAAAAGCTGAGATACTGCTGGACGGAAACACTGCTGGGTGAATCTGTGAGGAGTAAGCCTTACGTTTGAGTGTGATCGAATGTGATCTATCACACTTCCGTAACGTCACTTATCACTTTTGAAACCGCATAGGTCTGGAGATCGACTGGGAAGCTGCCGAGTTCGACGTTGAGCCTCCTATCGAACAACCACCGGTGGTACATATCATCCTTAGGTATCCCCACGCGGATCGAAGAAGAAGAGGGCAGTGAGAAGTTTGAGCCGTTTCATGCTGCAGAAGAGCCAGACGAGGTCGTGCCTTGCTCCTTGTCGTAGTCGCAGCATCCCATGGCCATAGCTGATTGACTCTGAGCAGGTCGTCATGGCGAAGCTTCAACGCATTGTCCGGCTGTTGGTATCTTCTGTCTGTTCGATGATGTACCATCTCGAAGGCATGCATGGGGCTAATTGGTGCATCCAACATCTAAAGCATTCTTCAGATCAGATGCGGCGGAGCGCGCACGCAGAATCAGCTCAGCCACTCTCAACGGGTACCCAGCCTCCCGCGGCCAGGTTGTTTCCGCTCTTGTGTTTTCGATCGTTGTCGGAGATCATCGAGATGGAGAAGTTTCTCTTTTGGGATCGTCAATCCGATTACGAGCCTCCGGCCTGCGACAACATTGACACAAAGACCAAATCGCACGACATGGCTGGACTGCGTAACCAGCATAGGTCATGAGGCTCGAAGAGTCTGCTTATGTTGCCTGTCAAGCTGATGAGGCGTAAAGAAGATGGCTGTGACGACGGCCACACCCGACTAGGAAGACTGCAGATTCAACCAGACAATGCACATCCTCGCTCACCAACATACCCCGATGCGGTCTGTTCCTGGCAGTAGCGCAGTGGACACGCTCGTCATGTCGGCTAAATAAACAATCACTGTGGCCAAGCAAAGTGCACTAGGACCTGGAATGCCCCAGCCGTGTCCGTTTCCATTTGCTCGAGCCTTCGACAGGGCCTTCCTTTGTGAAACACAGCTTGCGTGGCCGAACACCTAGGCATGGGAGGCGAGAGCCGTTGCTACGGTTGCATATCGGGCCAAGGCCTGCAGGTAGGTATAAGAGATTCCTACGTCTACCCCCTAGGGCCCTACCACGTACTCTCTTCTACACCACATCCAAAACATCTTGCTATCACCACCGAATAAGACAAAGCACAACTCAGTCGTTACAACAAATCCAATCAATACAGCTTAATCGAACCACATACCTCACAACAACAGCCAAGATGCAGTTCTCCACCATCGTCGCTCTTGCCTTCGGCCTCGTCGCCTCTGCCTCTGCGCAATCATACAACAGCACTGCTCCAATCTACCCAGCAAATGGCACATCCACTGCATCCCCAGCCCCAAGCGGCACTGGCGCCGGTGGCTCTACTGGCCCAGTATACGACAGCGGCGCCGGCCGTCTCTCAACTGGTGTCTTTGGACTCGTTGCCATTGGTGGTATCGCTCTCGTAAGTTGGACCTCCCGCACGATCCATCGCCCATTGGCTAACGTTGCCCAGGCGCTCTAAGCATGATCTTGCACTCTTCGACACTCGAGCATTTTTGGAGGATTAGCATTGCGATGGGCTGGCGCGATACCACTGTAGCAACAGCACGGCGTTGAAAAGGAGAACTGGCATACTAGCATGTAAGACCCAGGACTGGCAGGCTAGTTGGGAGGGTTGATGGAAACGGCCCCACTAATTGTAATGGTGTGCGCATTGCGAGCCATGGAGATAGTGTAATGGTATCAGCATTACCTGCAGATAGAAAATTGTGTAAATATGGCATCAACATCGGCGTGACGACTGAAAACATCCGTGTTACACATACTGGGCTACTGTTTTTCTCGTGGATCTATTGTGCTGGCTGAGGAATGTGGCGAGTGCATTCCGTATGCTCGCGTTCAGTGCTTTGCTCACCAGAATTCAGCCTCCTTTTTGATCCTGGTCCTCAACACGGACAAGCTACCGACTTCAGCGTGACGTGACGTAAGCACTTCGGATCACAAGATCGATATGTTTAATCTCTTCATCTGGATTCTGCCATCTGATGAGTCTGGAGTCTTGCACTGCAATGCCTCTTCAATGGCCGGATCCGTGCCTGAAACTGTCGAAAGGACTTCAATACACTACGCACCGCACCGGGGGACAAGCTGATACATGCCAGAACAGTCACATGACCCTGTTGGTGGCACCATGCCGGATCCAGGCGAAACATCCGCATTCTGATGAATAGACCAGCCATGGTGGTCGCGAATATTGGCGGCCACAATTGCGAATATATGTCACCCGCTCGCAGATCTTCGCGTCAACTGAAGACCGTCCCTTCTAGCTGGTTTACCAAGCCTACATCAATCGCGAACTCTGCAAAAGCACTCAGTGTGTACCGGCTGGCTTGGACTAGAACTAGCGCGTTGTTCTCGATTTCGTCTCTAGCATCGCGACAGCTTCTTGCCTCTCTCGTTGACTAGAATACGGGACCGCCCGGCAGTGCTCGCTGCACACATCTTGGAGGCATTCTTGGAGGCAGCATGTCGGCATCTCAAGCTCCGAGTGCCAGCTCTTGCAATCCGTCCATGCACGCGAGTCAGTCGACTTCTAGCAACATGCTCGTTCAAAGTCCTGGGCTTCGGCCGTAGCCTGGTGCATGGCGATGTCTGACATGAAATACTGAGGGGGTGAGAACAGGACATGACGACACGGCCGGCCATTGCCAGCGAGAGGCACCGGAAAGTGCTGGAAACGGCAAAGACGGCATTTGGCTCTGTTCCTTCTGGCCAAACAGCGGTTCCGTAAACCCTCACGGATCTCTGTCCGCTGCAGTCCCCGCTAGTCCCCCGCATTCATGATTCGGCAAAGAGAGCACGGAGAGCTGCCTCCGTGCAGTGCTACAGCTTACATCCGAGGACGAGTCCATGAAACAGACTGGAGATCGTCAGCAGGATGGAGTGTTTCGTAGGTCCTTCCTTTCTCTCCTTCTGTCTCCCCTCACCTTCCACATCGTCTGCACGATTCTCCATGCTACTGGAGTACTCCAATAGACTCTCAAAGACTCCTTGGTAGCATCATCATGGCTGGTAAGCCACCAAGATGCTCCTATCGTGGTACATGCCAGCTAATATCAGCAAGCCACGATTGCAGCAGCATTAGCAGGTACTGCAGCAGCTGCAGCTTACCTCGATGCCAAGCACCACATAGGATGGGATCTTGGAAAGGGAGGACTCGACAATGCAGCAGCAGATGCACAAAAGTTCATGTCAGAAAGAATCACTCAGAATCGATGCACTCTCTTTCATGACATCGAGCGATGGGCGCTGGAGACCCCTGGAAATGTTTTCTTGGAATATGAAGGTCGATCATGGACGTACAAGCAGTTCTACGATCAGTTGCAACGAGTCGGGAATTGGTTGATGAAGGATCTTGGTGTTGAGAGGCAAGAGATGGTTGCCATTAGTGGGCAAAACAGCCCTGAATATCTCATGCTATGGTTCGCGTTGGAGGGGATTGGTGCTTGTCAGAGCTTTATCAACCATAACCTGACTGGTAACGCTCTGGCTCATTCTGTGAAGGTAAAAAGGTGAACCAACATCGACGGGGCCAATGCTGACATCAATAGCTTTGCAAACCTCGATACATCATTGCAGACCACGAGACAGCAGAAAGACTTGAACCAACGCGAGAAGAGCTTGAGAGCAAAGCTATCCGAATACTATACTACGATGAGGCATTCTTCGATACAATGCAAGACCCGACACCACTTCCGCCGGCGCGAACAGCAGGGATCCAGGTAACTGACATAAGAGCTCTTATCTATACAAGCGGCACAACGGGTCTCCCCAAGGGCGTCATAATGCACTCTGGCCGCAGCGTCAACACAGCTCGTTCCATCGCAAACGTGCTGAAGCTAAAACAATCAGACAAGTTCTACACCTGCCTCCCCCTGTACCACGCCGCCGCACAAGGACTCTGTACACAACCCGTCATCCACGCCGGCGCTTCACTGCGCTTGGGCAGGAAATTCTCCCACAAAACCTTCTGGCCCGAAGTCTCCGAAAGCGGCGCAAGCCATCTGCAATACGTTGGCGAACTATGTCGCTACCTCGTCAACGCCCCTCCGCATCCCTTGGAACGAAGCCACAACGTCAAGATGGCTTGGGGCAATGGCATGCGACCAGACGTATGGGAGAAATTCCGCCAACGATTCAACATCCCCATCATCCACGAACTCTACGCCGCGACCGACGGCCTAGGACCGATGTTCAATTGGAACTGTGGGGAGTTCGGCCGCAATGCTATCGGAGTGAGGGGCGCGATCTGGAATTACAAGATGGGCAAAGTCGAGAAGAGGGCGAAGATCGATCCCGACACGGAGGAGATTGTGAAGGACCCGAAGACTGGGTTCGTAGTGGAGACAGCAGTCAACGAGCCTGGCGAGGTGATCCACAAGGTAGAGCCCGCGCTCAAAGAACTAGTCTTCAAGGGATATTTCGAAAACGAGCAGGCGAGCGAGAAGAGGTGGCTGAGGAACGTGTTTGAAAAGGGCGACTTGTGGTTCCGCTCCGGCGACGTCATGCGGCAGGACGAAGACGGGAGGGTCTACTTTGTCGACAGGCTGGGGGACACGTTCCGGTGGAAGTCGGAGAACGTGAGCACCAACGAAGTGAGCGACGTCCTAGGGAGCTTTGAGCAGATCGCCGAGGCGAATGTGTACGGCGTGGCGGTGCCGCACGCGGATGGGAGATGTGGCTGCGCAACAGTGGTGCTGAGGGAGGGCGTCAAGCCCGAATCACTGGACTGCGATGGTCTGGGACGGTTCGTGCTGGAGAGATTGCCGCGATATGCGGTGCCTTACTTCCTTCGAGTTGCGCCGCAGCTCGCATATACAGGCACGTTCAAGATCCAGAAAGGACAGGCGAAGAGGGAAGGCGTGGATCTCGACTTGATCGAAAAGTCCGGCAGCAAGGATAAAGTCTTCTGGATGCCGCCAGGGGCGACGAGGTATCAGCCTTACGATAGGTCTGCTTGGGAGGATTTGAGGACTGGGAAGATTAAACTCTAGCAGATACAGACATGAATGATTCATTACTGCACTGTATCATCCAGGGGCGAAGCAAAAAGAGAAACCGGCAGGGAAAAACATCTGCCTTCCGAACGGATAGCAATGAAATCTGGCTGGTATACATCAATAACGTGGATCAGACTGACTATGGCATCTTGCCGTTCATCATAGCAGCACAACTCCAACAATGAAAGTTGTTGGGAGCAAAAGAACACATACGTTGTATTCTATGCCCTCTACCACTAACCCATGTTGGGAGTGCACTACTGGCATGCTCTGCGTGCCCTATGGCCCAACACGTTCAGAGCCATCTGCGCCATTGATCTCGCCTGTTCACGTCGGGGCTTCATGCCTCCTTCTTCGTCTGCTTGGCCAGTATCTCCTGGTCGACAGCAGCTTCCAGCGCGCTGATGGCATCGTCCAGTGAACAATTGCCGCCCCATGTATACATCGCTAAGCCAAGGATGGGCAGACGGCGCAGGGTCCTGCCACTGAAGCCTTCGCATTTTTTTGCCAGATCCCAGACACGTCTGCCGGGAGAGCTTAGCTTGTCATAGTAGCGTACATGCATTTCAGCCAGCGTTGGGATTGTCGGCTGACTCAAAAGCTCCCACTTGTCAGGTGATGAGGTGGGAGGGTTGCTTGACGGCTGCTTCTGTGACGAAGATGCCGCTTGATTCGGACGAGAGACTGCTCGGCGCTTGGAGGAAGTGGAGGAACGCGATGGCGAGCTGCTTGACACTTCTGATGGCCGAGACGAAACAGACACAGCAGCCGCATCGACCAGGCTAGCGCGGACAAGCTCGTTCAGGCATGATCGAAAGATGTTGTAGATCGCAGCAGTACTCGGTGGAGGCACTAATTGTTTGATGTCGACCTATAACGGAAGTAATGGTCAGTCAGACCTCC
Organism: Exutisphaerella laricina CBS 326.52; assembly: GCA_000504385.2. Classification (NCBI taxonomy): domain Eukaryota; kingdom Fungi; phylum Ascomycota; class Dothideomycetes; order Mycosphaerellales; family Mycosphaerellaceae; genus Exutisphaerella; species Exutisphaerella laricina. Next base: position 107,445 of record AWYE02000701.1, read on the forward strand.
AGTGAAAAAGTACTTAGACAGCCCAACACCACGCTGATGGTATGCAGATGAGTAGATTGCGCTGGATTGTACTCACCCTGTCAAGGAAAGCCGGGTCGATGGCGTCCAGCAGATTTGACGTACACATCACGATGACGTTTGGTAGACTACGCAGACGGTCAAGCGCAGTCAGTAACTGATTAGTAGCTCGGAGGCCATCACTGCATTCGCCACCTTTGGTGGCTTTCTCCCGAGAGCCTGCGATGGTCTCGACTTCGTCCATCACAACGCACACCAAGGTGCTGGATGACTGCGCCATGGAGTGGATCTTCTCAGATAGCTCTCCGATGAGCTTCCCGCTCTCGCCGAAGTACTTGCTGAGCATGCTGTTCGTGTTGACCTCGACGAGCGTGGCATTCGGAAACGTCTGGGACAAGCGTATGCTCAGCTTCTGAGCCAGTGCCCGTGACAGAGTCGACTTGCCGCTGCCAGGAGGACCGTGCAAAAGACACAGACGATTCCAGTTGAACGTGCTGAGGTTGAGCCCGGGCTGCTTCATGACCCCGAGCATGCGAGTGAGGTAGCGCAGGAGCTGAGCCGGGAGGTGGTGGTCGTAAATGAGCGAGTCCCACTCGTTCCTGAGCGCCACGTTGGGCAATGGAAGCACCCGTGCTTGTGGGGCATCGGCTTCTGCGTCTTGGCTGATGCGGCGACGTGGCGGTGGCGGCGGTGGTGGTGGTGGTTCGTGATCTGACTTGAGAACGTAGGCCTGGACATCCAGCTGCACCTGTGACAGCGCGTGGAAGCCATCCCACTTGCCGCCACCCGTGTAATCGACCACGTCCACAGACTCGACGAGAGCCACGTGTTTCGCGTCGTCTGCCAAGCATCAGTGTCCCGCCGCGACGACACCACCAGCGCGGTCCAGCATACCGAGGCACTCCAAGGGGATGCTCTGGCCAACCTGTAAGCTGGCAAACGCCGCACAGAGCTCGTCGGCGACTTCGGCGCAGATGGCATGGAGTACGCTCACGTGGCCACCTTTGTCCTTGAGCAGGACTTCGATGTGAAGCGTCGGCTTCAGCAGCGTGGCGGAGGCCATCACCGCGGGTGGCGCGGAGTCCAAACAGAGGTATCGAAGGTGCAGTCCCGAGGTTGCAGGTCTGGCGTTCGGGATGTCGTCCATCGCACCTTCCCAGACCAGACGGTGGGTGCCGCATCACGGCCATTGTGGAATCTGCGGCAACTCCGCAGGTGGCTCCTGCCACTCAATGCTCTCGCCGCATTGACCGAAGAATTCGCAAGCACACTGCTGCGGTGGGGGACAGCTGAACAACAGCACCTCATCAGCACATCACCCAAATTCATGCCAAGCATCGTTCCACTCACTGCACAGCTTCACCAGTGAATATATAAGCCCACAACTTCTCGAACACGCGCCCACTAATCGCATCGTCCACCAACCCCGTCTCCATCAGCCACTTCCTCATCCTCTCGTAGTCTTTCACCGGCCGCCTCGTAATCGCTTCCCGGGTCACAGCGAATTGCGCACAGCACTGACTCGCAATCGTACCCGGTAGCTCTTCATCATGACCGAAGATCATCCTCCAATTCTGCTGGATAGCATACTCTGTCTCCGTACGATTGATGCCCGGACCCCAGACGACAGCATCGTGGTCCAGAGGTCTGATCTCGGCGGGACATGAAGGATACCAAGAGCAGTGGAGAGAGATGTAGCCTTCTCTGGCTAAGGCGGTGCGATTGAGCGTGTTGATCAGAAATGGGGTGGGAGATGGCTGGTGCCAGGAGGTGAGATGGCCGTGGGTCATCACGGTCATCCATGGAAGATGGTCGTAACTGTGGATGATGTACGACAGGTAGACCATTGCCTCGTGGCCTTTGTTGACGGGTATCTGAAGGCGGCTGTCCTGGGGACTGGCTGCATTGTCGACATTGTAGGGGTAGATTGTCCAGCTGATGGGCATGTCAGCGTGAGTCGACCTTTGAACCTAACACATAGCGTACCTCTTCTGAAAGCGGGAGTCGCTCATCCACGACAGATCTGTATCGGCTCGTCCAGCTGCGACTACAGCACCATAAGGTGGGAGCTCTGGCGGCGGATCTCTAGCTGGCCGTGAGCCTTTTACAAAGTGGGCGATGCCATTACTAGCCTTCGTGAAGCTTTCTGTAACTCTGTCTGAATGTTTGCTGGCCACGTAGATACCAACCAGATTCAAGAGAACCAATAGTACTGCCAATAGGCGCCACTGCATCGTACCCAAAGCCATTCTCAGGGTCGCTGCAAGAAGTACAGCTTTCTCAGAACATCACCTACCTTTGCAAGCAATTCGGACAGCAAGATCGGACTCGCAACCGTCTCTACAGCCGGCGACTCACGCTGAATCGCTCCCTGACAGTGCGCGTCGTTGCAGACCCACGTCAAGGAGAGAGAGGAGGCTTCGCATTGGTCACAACTTGACAGCCACATCTTCGGCAAGTGTATCCGAGACTGTCAAGGCGCGTCATTGCGAGCCAGGATTTCACGTCTCCAAGATCACCAACTTGTGCTTTGAGCACATCAAAGCGCCTCCAATATGGCGGCTCTCGTTATGGTTCTTGCGAAGGACCCGGACGATGGAGACGAGCCAGACTACGGCAGACTGATGGGCGCCACAGATCCTCGAGCGACGACGATACAAATCCTGATCTCCATCACGCTCGGCATCGTTGCCTTCCTGGCATTCTGTTTCCTGCGGCCTCGATGGTCGGGACTGTATGCTGCACGAAAACATCACAAAGATGAAGCGACAGCACTACCGGAACTACCGCCAACACTGTTTGGATGGATCATACCGCTATGGAAGATCACGGAGCAGCAAGTCCTCGCCAGCGCAGGACTCGACGCGTACGTCTTCCTGCGCTTCTTTGTCATGGCGATGAAGTTCCTGGGCGTGGCCGCAATGTTGAGTTTGATCGTGATCAAGCCTGTGCATGATGCATATCCGGACGACGATGACGACAATAATCCCTTCGACAATGATACGGACAGCGATGAAGCCATGAGGTTATTCCGGAGCACCTGGAGGACGAGGTCATGGTTTGCAGGAAATGATACAGGCAATGGAACATCACCTGGCTGGAATGGCACTGTGCCTTTCTTCCCGGGTAATCTCGAGACAGATTACTTGTGGATGTACATCATATTCGCCTACTTATTCTCAGCACTGGCGATTTATCTGATAATTAGTGAGACAAGGAGGGTTATCGAGATACGGCAAGAGTTTCTTGGAGCTCAGACTACGGTAACGGACAGAACAGTGCGACTGAGCGGAATTCCAAGGGACCTGCAGGATGAAGAGAGAGTGAAAGAGTTTGTGGAAAGTCTAGACATCGGCAAGGTCGAGAGTGTGGTGTTGTGCAGGAATTGGAAGAAGCTGGACAAGGCGATGACAAATAGGATGGATACATTGAGACGGCTTGAAGAGGCGTACACGATATACTCCAGCTTTCGGAGAGTGGAGAGGAATGACGAAACACTGCCAATTGTGCAGCCACCGCCGCCCGGACCTGGCGAGGATGATGACGATAACGAAGGCAGCTCGCTCGTCGGTGCCAACGGGAATGGTAGCGCTGCACGCCCATATGCGAAAAGTAGGCCTCAAGCCACCATAAGAGAAGGCTGGCTGGGATTCAAAAGTCGTAAGGTGGACGCGATTGACCACTACGAAGCAAAACTCAGGCAAGCCGATGAGGAGGTGAAAAAACTACGGGGCGAGGAGTATGAGCCCACACCTTTGGCCTTCGTCACACTCGATTCAGTCGCATCCGCCCAGATGACACAACAAGCCGTCCTGGATCCTTCGCCTCTACAGCTGATCGCAAATCAGAGCCCAGAGCCGGCAGATGTCATCTGGCCGAACACATATCTGTCGCGGAGAAGTCGTATGGTTCGCTCATGGTCGATAACGGTGCTCATAGTCTTCCTTACCGTTTTCTGGTCAGCACTGTTCGTACCGATCGCAGGTCTGCTAAACGTGGAGACGATAGGCAGAGTATTCCCTGGTCTCAAGGAAGTACTGAAGAACCACGACAATGTCCGCGCTCTGGTCAACACACAGCTGCCAACGGCGATTGCATCCTTGCTGACAGTTCTGGTGCCTTACCTATATTACTGGCTCTCCTGGTATCAAGGCATGATCTCAAGCGGCGACATTGAGCTTTCCGCCATTTCGAAGAACTTCTTCTTTACATTTTTCAACTTCTTCGTGATCTTCACGATTTTGGGAACAGCATCCAAGTTCTACCAAATTTTTGCACAGTTTGGTGATGCTATCAGGGATATCCAGAAGGTGGCTTATACGCTGGCGAAGTCATTGCAGAATCTGTTACCATTCTACACAAACTTCATTATCCTGCAGGGCCTTGGTCTGTTCCCCTTTCGACTACTGGAGGTCGGAAGCGTCACGCTATACCCGATCATGCTCATCGGAGCCAAGACGCCCCGAGACTATGCTGAGCTGGTGCAACCACCTGTCTTCAGCTATGGCTTCTACCTGCCAAACGCATTGCTGATCTTCATCATCTGTATGGTATACTCTGTGCTGCGCAATTCATGGCAGGTGCTCTTGGCAGGCTTTGTCTACTTCGCCTTTGGTCACTTTGTGTACAAGTATCAGCTTTTGTACGCCATGGATCATCGGCAGCAGACTAGTGGTCGAGCATGGGGCATGATCTGTGACCGCGTCTTTGTCGGCATGGTCTTCTTCCAGCTTGCCACGGGTGGTCAGCTCATCCTTCAGGGCGCAGTTGCGCGAAGTGTCATGATGGTGCCGCTGGTCATCGTGACCATCTGGATCGCTATTGTATACGGCAGGACCTACAAACCACTGATGAAGTTTATCGCTCTTCGAAGCATTAAGCGTGGTGAAGCAATCGAAGGCTATAGTGATCTGGATCCTCGGTATACTGATCACGACATCAGCCCAAGCGGCAGCGAATCACCTGGAGAAGGCAATGAAGATGCTCCGCTCAGCTATCCCGCCAGTCTTAATAGCACCAACTTGGCTCCCGAGCGAAGCATCTGGGCGAATGATGACCCTGTGCAAACAGCACAAGAAGCGGTACAGCATAAGATCAAGCATAGAAAGCCGAGACCTGCCGAGGGTATCACGAAATTTGTCAATCCGAGCTTGGTGGCAACGCTTGGTAGTGTGTGGATCAGAGATCAAACCATCCGTAATGGTGGATCGGGCGAGCAGGATGAAGATCTGATTGATGTGGAGGACGGAGAGGCGGCCCCAGCATATGACCGACCGCCTGAGCATGAGAGAAGAGTTAACAGGGGACCCGGCGCAGTAGACGCCATCAATGCTGCTGTGTGAGCGGCGACGAGAATGGAGAATGAAAGTGGACTTTGGAGCCGAATTCATTTGTACAGCGCGGCGTTGGCATTTGCTTCGATGCATGATACCCACACCGCGTTTGGCATTTTTAGACACGAAGGAATGAGTATGAACATATTGCACAATGACTGCTGTGCTGATTTCTGGGTTACAGCCATCACCCATTCGCGCTTCTCGGAGACTTTTGTTGAAGAGCCGGGACCACAATCCCCTGCTCCACCCTAGCAGAACTCTTGGAATGTGGCGAGAATCAAAGCAAGAGCTGGCATATCAGAGATACCGGGCCTGCTTCCAGCCCCCCAGAGTTGAGAAGGAAATGGTCAAGAAGATATGATTTCACATTCGCACCTACTTTGGCCATGGACCAGAAGACAATGTAGCACTGGATCCACCGTCTCCGTCAGCCTTGCTGGAGCTCACGGAGAAGATTGTGACTAGATGGCTTGATATCAAAGCCTTCAGTTGGGTAAATGCGATCAAGGTCTTGGCGTCTGTATCTGCGGGGATGTGCACCAGGACCCGGACAGTTGGATACTGTCGAAAGCTAACGGTATTGTATAGATGGACTCATACCTACCGTCTTTACACTCCTCCGACAGGGCTACCTCCGCAGTGCGACTAAAGATGTGCGCTCCAGCGAAGACAGAGCGATAGAGCATCGACTTCTCATCCCAATGACAGAGTTGTCCAAATAGCATCACATAATACCGAAGGTCGGGAAAGGCGTCCGCTATCTGCTGGCTGATCTCCATCCGGTGGAGGTACACACTCTTTCGTCGACTAGTACAAGCCTGTCAAATCCTTGCATGGGCCTCTGAACTCTATGTTCGTCACTACAGACGCCACTCCTATGCACAGAACAGCCACAACGTCCTGGACTACCGAGTACCAGACTGTTCTGTACAGATCTACAATTGTCTGCCTCGATGGTCGTGAAATGATTTACGAAGCGCGCTTTTCTAGACGATGGACTAGCATTCCTCTGCATCCGAGTCATCGAACACTCGAATTGAAGCCGTAGAGTTAACAGAACCTGGGATAGCCTCGTGTATCAATCCCGCTCGCGTGGGAATTATTTATACTGCACAAGCGGCTCCGCCTGCCGGCTGCGAGCACGAAGCGTGCTAACACAACATACCCCAGTCGTATGGCGACTCACCGAGTTTTGTAAGTATAGGGATGCCCGACTCTCGTAGTGCCGAAGGGCTCCGTACGAGGCTGCGGTACGAGGCCGCGTATGTAGTAATAAAAGGCCATATCGCGTGGCTTGCACGAGGCTGACATTTGATACGCTAGCATCGCCTACAGCTCATGCTCTATCCTACTGGATCCATGCCGACGATCTGCGAAGCATTACGGTATCTGTCGATGTGCGCTGGAGAGGAGTCACCATGGGCTTCTCGCAACTTTTCTTCGCTGGTGGCGAGAATGCCGACCATTCACGAAAGCGCATCAATGGTGAGTTGCATACCATCGCGCCACAAAGAAACATGGGTAATTGCTGATGTATTAATTTCAGGCTACAATTTGTGGATGATGCTGTTCGTGTCTACCGGCTCCCTTAGCTACGGATTCACTGCCAATGTCATCGCTGCAACACTTGCTCAGCCTACATTTATCTCATACTTTCACCTTGATACTCGGCCAAATGCCACAGCTCTGCTCTCTGCAACGAACGGGATCTTCCAAACAGGCGGCGTCATTGGCACATTGACTTTGTCATGGTGGAGCGACAAGTTCGGCAGGAAAGGCGGCCTCGCTATTGTTGGTCCCATTCAGCGGCTCGAGATGGCAATCTGCTGATCAGACATCAGAGCGCCTTACTATGCCTCATCTCGGGAGCAGTGCTAGCCGGAAGCACAAACATAGCCGTCTTCCTCGCGTTCCGCTTCTTCGCCGGAGCTGGATCCTTCATGATGAGCGCAGCAGTCCCAATCTGGATGGCCGAAGTCACACCCCCTTACCTCCGGGGTGCACTCGTCCAGCTGCACGCAGTGATCCTGGTCATCGGCTACATGTGCGCTTCATACCTCGGTTTCGGGCTCTACCAAGCTAAGGGTCTGGGCACAATTGTCTGGCGCATCCCCTTCGCAGTACAGTGCTTCTTCCCCCTCTGCTTGCTCTGCGGCCTCTACTTCGTGCCTGAAAGTCCTCGATGGCTCATCCTCAACGGGCGCCACAACGAGGCCGAGAAGATTCTGCTTCGATTGCACGCTGATCCCTTGGACGAGAGCCATGCTTACGCTCGCACGGAGTATCTTCAGATCACGAAGCAGCTCGCTGTCGACCGAACCCTTCCCAGCAGCTGGCTTCACATCTTCCGCAAGGCTTCGCTCCGCAGGCGCGCCCTCATCACCATCGGCACTACAGGGTTCATCCAGTGCACGGGGATCTTGGTCATCAACAACTACGGCCCGCTCCTGTACAAGCAGCTCGGATACGACACTAAAACCCAGCTTCTCTACGGCGCCGCATGGCTTACGTTCGCTCTGGGATTGGACAGTAAGCAGCAATGGCAAAGCAGCCAGCCCCCCCTTCGAAAGTCACACAACATCTAACATGTCATTTTTCCCACCCCAGTCATCGCCATGTTCGTCAACGATCACTTTCCGCGCAACAAATTCCTGTCCGTCGGCGTCTTCGGCTGCATGATCGTGCTCGCCACCGAAGCCGGTATCGTAGCCGACTACCTGGGGGGCACTAACGAAGCTGCCCTCCGCGCTGGCGTGGCATTCCTCTTCTTGATCCAGGTGCCCTACGACATCTTCCTGAACGGGATGCAGTTCATCTACATTTCGGAGATATGGCCGATGCATTTGAGGGCCAAGGGGATGAGTTTGGGCGTGGCGATGATTAGTCTGATGAATATTGTGTGGTTGCAGAGTGCGCCGATTGGGTTGGCGGAGATTGGGTGGTATTACTATCTGGGTGAGTTGTTGTCTTTCCTTTTGGAACGATGGAGCGGGGGGAATTGGAGCTGATTTGTCTTGTCCTTGCTAGCGTTTATCATTCCGGGCACGATCGGAGCTGTGGTTATGTGGGTGTACTTCCCGGATACTCTGGGCAAGCCGCTTGAAGAGACTGCGGCGCTGTTCGGTGATTAGGATGCGGTTGCGGGTTACATGCGTGATATTGCTTGTTAAAGTGAAGAGGTGCAGCAGACCAGTCCGGCTTTTTCGATAGGTTGGCACGCGAACTACCATGACCGAGAGAGTGGCCTAGAGGCAGTTAGTGTCACATGAAGCAGCTGTTGTCGCTACCTGGAAAAAGTGGCCTTTGCCATACCGCAACAAGAACCGTTCAGTTTTGCTCTCATCCATTATGAACCCTACAAAAAGAAACCAGCGCCTGGCTTGCTTGCTTGCTTGAGCAGTCGAGTTGTAATCAAGCATCCGAGCCATTTCCCTCCCTTTGTGAAGAGATCGGTGTCAAAGTAAGGCTTCAGCATGAAGCTGATGGAGGTAACGGTCTCGTGAAAGCAGAGCCACGATTTCGTAGTCAACTGTTGTAAGGGAGACTCTCGACTTGATAGGAGCAGAGGCGTGTTGTGTCCCGTCCAGAACCTGCTTGTCGTGACCTGATTAGCTGTGTGTTGCTCCTTGGGGTTGCTCGCGGTAGATATCGTTCGTACAGCCCGAGCATGGCTCAAGGATGACTTCGTTGTGGCGGCGAACGATTCGAAGATGTGCAATCCAGCTCCGTCTCCAGGTACCAACGGGAGGACGAGACCTACATGCTGCACGCCATCGCTCAAATGTCGTTCTAACACACACCCTTACACGATTCGAGGTGTGAGGTGGAGCAATGCTGGCCCGTGCCTTTCCAAATCACTAGTTCTAGCTTCCCGGTTTTTTCTTTCCATCGTCCTCTGCTTTCCTCACGCTCAGAGATTATGTCCAAACAGCACCCGTGTCCATGGTCATGACATTGAAGCTTCAAGTTAAGAGTATGATAGAGCTAGAGCTTGTAGAGCTCTCACTGACCTCGGCAATCTTGCCCCGATACAGCTCAATAGCCGCCCATCAACGTCACTCGGATGGATGGGCAGAGAAGTGGGCATGTCCGGGGGCGTGCATAGTAGTCACTGTTGACATTATGCTCGTGAATTATGAGACATCTCTGCTGAGTATAACGTAGTCCCACATCAAGGCCCACCGAACATCTCCAAGAAAGCGATTTCAAGCACCACCACTAGGCATCTTATCCACCCTCCTCCACAAGCCACAGCCAAGAAAGAATTCAGCAAGCAAAGAACCATGTCAGGCTCCGCCGCAATTACAGAAATCCTCCGCCAGGTCTTAGAAGAGTACGGCAGCGCTCTGACCATCCACGGCGAATCCGAAGTCCTCGTCAGCGACAGCTCCCTCGCCAAAAGCGTCTACGAAATCACCGAGCCCGTCAGAACCCCCTTTGGCCCCCGCATAATCGTCGCCTCTCAAGGCCAAGCCGACCCCTCCAGCGTGCAGGACATCCCCAACGCCAGCGTAGTCTCCGTGGCAGACGTATCCTCGGCCTCGAACGCCAGCCTAAGAATGGACTTCTACACCCATGCTGTGTTCGGAATTCAAAGCGACGACCCCAAATATGTTTTCGGCGGCCTTAAACATATGCGCTACGGACTGCGGCCCAAAGGTTATGCGATTGTGATTTCCATCAAGCAGGAGAGCGTGAAGCAGGAGGATGGGAGTTTTACCGTCAGTTTGGAGGATAAGATGAAGTACCAGAGCCGGGGGAAGATTAGTACTTTGAGCGAGGTGCTTGAGGCGGCAGAGTTTGAGAGGGGGAAGATCAAGTCTTTGGAGAAGACGGCTGTGGTCAATGGGAAGGAGGTGCACGCTGAAGTGTTGTTGGCGAAGAAGTGGGATCAGTTAAGTGCTTAGCGGGACGCCAGGTATTGCGTGTGTGTTATTTGTACCACAGCCGCACTTTCGGGCTGTCCAATCCACTACAGCACTCCTGGTAGCTCAGGAGGAGTCGAATGCACATTCGGCCACATGTAGGAACGTGGAGGTAATGGCTCCCACTACTGTATCAGCTCTGCTCTTAGCTCGTTCCCACGTAATCTTGCTTGGCACACTCGACGCAGGAGACATGCCCACAGTCTTTTCTAACTGGGTAGGTGCACGCCTCAAAACAGGTCGGACAAAGAGGAGAGAAGAGTCCAGGAAGGAATACGTCCTTGGGCGTGGATTCACGCACGTACGCGCTGATGGTCCATGTTCTGCTGTTCAGGGCTTGAATTGTTCTGCTCCGAGTGGTGGTGGAGGCATGATCAGTTCAGACATAGCTGAGGATATTGCCTGATGTCACTGTAATTGTGACACCAGGATGAATCTGCAGTGAAGATCTTCTCGGCGAGAAGAAGCGCACCATGGTGATTTCGTTGTCCTCAACTTGGCGTGCTCATCTGTACCCAGCCCACCACCATTGGTCTTCATCTGTCTCATGTGAGGCTATCAGCTAAAATGTTGCAATGGTGAAGTTGGTCAGCATGCCAAGAAATAGTATGTATCAAAGACTACCTACGACCACTTCTTCTCTTCCTCGCTTCACTACCACCATTTTTCGTTGGCGTTCCGGCAGATCTCATTTCGACAGGCGGCGAATCTCGAGAGGCACTTCGGATAGAATAGCCACCATTCTCGTCCGGCACGATGTCAACCTGCACACCTTGACCTTCACTGCTGTCGCTACTGCTGGTCTCGACTCGGCGAAGAGCACTGCCTTGTCCCCCGGAAGAATTTCTGGTGGCGCTCGAGCTTTCAGCAGGACGCGCTCGTTGTGCAAGCGGACTACCACCAGGCGGTGGCTGTCGTCGCAGACCGGCATATCTCACATCAGGCGGACCACTCACATTACGTCGCCCATGCACTGCAGGCATCGGCGGTGCCATGTCGTATTCGTCTGCCGGTGGGTAACGTCCATACTGCGCATTCGAGGCTGACCTAGTTCGGCTGGCTTGAGGATACCAGTCTACATCATCTGGTAGTGAACGATTTGAGCCTGACGATTCTGGTCGCATGCCAGGATATCGAGATGTCATGTATGAGAGCTGCTCCGGGGGTGTTGACTCGCGTCGACTATGTTTCGAGGAAGAGCGCGATCCATTTGCTCTGGCAAGCTCGGGACTAGGTGGTCCGTAGGTGATGGGTGTCCAAATAGGCCGACCATCTGGACCTGGAACCATGATTCCTGGAGGTGCTGCGGTCGGCGGATACGGTACGGCCTGCTCCACAGAGTTCTTACGCTGCGGCTTTGCTTTGGAGTTCGATCTTGCGGGCGATCCGAAGAAGCTTGTCGACGAGCTTTTTCTGCGCGACTTTTGCCCTGTCAAACTGCTGGTGCTACTTTGCCGACTGCTGGACTTGATCTTGGCAGACTTCGCAGGGGTCGTAGGCGGTGAGGCAAGGGCTGATGAAGGCTCCAGCTGCTGGCTTCTCCCTGCGCTCAGAGCATCCATCTCTTCCTGCGACAAATTGATGTTGGTCTTGCCTTTTTCTCTTGCCCGTGCTATCCTGTCTAAAGCTGTCTGCAGCAGCGAGTCCTGCTTGTCCCTCGCTGCCGACTGATTCTTTACCCCATATTGTCGTAGGTACTCCTCCTCTTCCGAAATGTAATCATCATAATACGCATCATCGTACGCTCCCCGTCTAATGCTTCTATCCGCTCCCATGTCATACCCATCAAAATACAATTCGTCGCCACGATACCCCCGCTGGCGTGCTTCCCTCCATGCAAAACTATTCGGATCCAGGGTAACGCCTTGCTCCTCGCCTTCATCGCTGTCCAGCTCCTGAACGAAGCGCTCGCGATAGCGAGCTGGATCACGAAGCTCCCAGTTGTGCGGATACGCTCTTCGCCTATTCCCGCTGCGAGCTCCGGGTGGTCCTCCCATTTCATAGGGCGAAGAGGGCGCGGCCGACCACCTAGACCGCCTCTTCGGAGAAACTAGCTGCTACATCTTTCTCCATCAGCGCTGCGTGGCCAATGATGGTGACGCCGGATGCGCCGATGAGCCACAGGATGGAAGTTACTGGTGATGCCCAGAAAAAAAGGGGCTACATATCACAATTAGCTCAGGATCATGCAGTTTCTCAGCATGCAGCACTTACCACTGCAACCACAAGCAGACACGTGTAGAGTTGTGATACTGTCGCCCTCACGAAACCAAGATCCAAGTCTCTTCCTTCAAGTCTGCCGATACCGTACATGCCGCCAATGATCCAAATCAAAGTGAAGAACAGTGTCAAGTTGGTGAGCAAGCTGTAGATGCTGAGCATGACAAAGACGACGGCATAGTTGGAGGAGAAGTAGGACAGGTTGTAGTTGACACGGTTCTGGACCATGCCAAAGTCCTGTGGCTTCGAGATGCGCTTGAAGTCGAGGAACTCGCTGACGGGTCGCAGGTTGGCGAATCGCGAGGTGATGGATTGGCTGCGCACGGCATCGAAGCGGCCGGAGAGGCTGTGACGATAGCTGTTAGATGGCATCCTCAGCACTTTGCGTGCATTTGGCACACGTACTTAAGACGGCTCGTGATAGCGTCGAGGGGGATGTTGATGCGCGACATGTTTGCTGCTGATTCGATCTGGCTCTTCCGTACGGTGCCGAAGTCGGGGAGGGGTGGTGTTGTGCTCTATCGGGTCTCGATCTCGAAGACTGTACCTCTGATATCAGTGCTGCACCAGAGACACCGCACGTGCTTGAGCCAAGTGTTCATGCAGCGTACATGTATGCACGTCGCCGCAGCGAGGCAGCGAGGCAGCAGAGATGCAGAAACAGCAATGCAGGAATGAGCTTACATTATGTTTCGAAGCAGAGGGAGCGAGCGAGCGTGTGTGCGTGTGTGTGCGTGTGCGTGTATGTGTGTGTGTGTTTGTGATATAGCTATATCGGAACAGGGGGGTGTTTTGTGTTGTGTGGTGTAGGTTCGAAAGATCTTCCACAGACTCTTCTTACTCGCGGCTTCTGAGAATGCGTGTCGATCCTTCCTGTTGTTAAGCTGGATCCCTGGCTATGGGGAACGTGCGTGGTGCGGCCATCTCTGGACTTCAATCCCGAACCCCTGCTCCTGATACTCGCAGGTCAGGTCCGGTCCGGTCCGGTCAGGTCCGGTCAGACCAGCTTGCTTCATGCTTTACACGTACTATTGTACTAAGTTAGTACGTGTAAAGCAGGAGCAGCCGAAGGAGCACGGTCACCGACTGTTTTGTCGTTGGAAGTTTATTGTTCGGTCGTTGATGTGAGCAGAGGAGCTTTCTGCATCGTCTCTGCAGCGTGCCAACGCACATGCGACCAAGGTTGGGCGTGCGAAGGTTCCACACTAGCTCCCGTCACAGCTATCGCGCCAACAATTTTCGAGTCCGCCGTTTTGCTGCCCTGCCAGCAACATCTCCTCCTCCACTACTGCGTCTGCACCTCGACTGAATCGACAATACCACGATGCGCGATTCGGTGAGGATCGCAGTCTTGCTGCTCACCTGCATTGTCGCGCTTACCGCCGCCTGGACGAAAGAGGACCACGAAATCTTCCGGCTGCGAGACGAGGTCATCAAGAGCGAAGGCCATAATGCCACGTTCTACTCCTTCCTCGGCGTGAGGCCCAATGCCAATCAGGACGAGATCAATAAGGCATATCGCAAGCTCTCGCGAACCCTGCATCCCGACAAAGCCCGCAGCACCTTTATAGCCAACTACAACAAGCCTAAGGTCCCCAAGCAGGGAGCTAAGCCGACGGTGCATGTCACCAAGAACAAGCAGCCTTCGCCATCCGAGCTCAACAAGTTCAACAAGGAAGCATCTGCTCGCTTTGAGAGACTATCAATCGTCACCAACATCCTCCGCGGACCCGAACGCGCGCGATACGATCATTTCATCTACAATGGCTTCCCCACGTGGCGCGGCACAGGATACTACTACGAGCGCTTCCGACCAGGTCTCGGCAGCGTTCTGCTCGGCCTGTTCATCTTTGTTGGAGGCGGCGTGCATTATGGTTTCTTATACTTGACATGGAAGAGACAGCGCGAGTTTGTGCAACGATACGTCAACTATGCTAGAGAAAAAGCATGGGGTGACAAGGGCGGCATTGGAGCTATACCGGGTCTTGGCGGGCCTGCAAGTGCTGCGCCACAGCCACAGAGTGTGCCAGACTCTGACGAGAGCATGCAATGGAACAGGAAGCAGAAGCGAGAGATGGAGAGACAGAAGAAGAAGGATGGCAAGAACCCCGTGAAGAGCGCAAGAGCTGCTGCGAAGGCAAAGAGCGAGGGCATTTCTACGCCAGTCGAAGCGGAGATCACATCGGGCCCTGTCGGTGCCAAGAAGAGGGTGGTCGCAGAGAACGGCAAGATCTTGATTGTGGACAGCACTGGTAGTGTGTTCTTGGAAGATGAGACTGAGGAGGGCGATACGCAACAGTTCTTGCTCGACGTGAGTTCATGATTGACGACTGCATTTGGATACCTGCTAACAATCTGTCCAGCCTAACGAGATCCCGTCACCAACAGTCACCGATACCTGGCTCGTCCGACTACCAGTCTACATCTACAACCAATCGCTCGGCAGAGTTCTCAACAAGCAGACTCCCGAGCAGATTGTGTACGAGGCGACTGAAGGGCAGGAAGGAGAAGAGGTCGATGAGGCAACAGCTGCTCTCAACTCAGCACTGCCGGCCAATGCCAATGGCGAGAGCAGAAAGCGCAAGTCAAAAGCACGGTCATAGTAAGGCCCGACTGTAGAGATATTGGCCATCTAATCAAAAGTTCAAGCTCTAAGCAGCGAGCAAGACTACCATTCCAACCACGTTGCTCGAGCACAACGTCTTGTGTGTCCTGGAAGCATCATGTCTTGTCCACATCGAACCACTAATTGATTGCCCAATCGCGGGTTATGAAGAACAGAGTGCCGCGCTTTTGAATTAAAAGCCGGTACAAGAACAACATTCCAGCCCCTCATGAACCCAGGGGTATCTGCTTTTCGAAGTCTAGCTCTTGCTCCCGTGCTATTGAACAGTCCTCCCAAAAACTCCCGCTATGCATGAAATCTCGCTGCAATACGCAAGTACTCCCATCATCATCATCGCGCTCTTCCCACACTCTCCAATCCTTATCCCCAGCCCAGCCCCCTTCAGCTCCAGCTCGATGCCCACTTCCTTCAAAACCCCCCAACCATCATCCTAACCAATTCAAACAATAACCCTCCGCAAACGACAAATATGAGCATATCTGTCCAACACGTTAGTTAGCTCGTGCTCACCATCCCCTCTACTACAAGACCCCTCTCCAAACTCCCAGACCCCCTCTGTTCTCACACTGTGATGAAGGCCCACACCCCTCGCTACGCTCGGGGGACGACTTACAAACCCAAAACGGACTAATCGGCGGCTTCTCCTTCTTGGCCTGCTTTACCGGTAATGTCGACTCAGGCTTTCCCATGCGGTCTCGCTGTGTTTTGGCAAAGGCGATGTTTGCGCGGCGTTGTTGAGGGGTTTGGACCTAATGACATCGCATGAGAGGAAGGACGGTGGTAGATTGGGATGCGGATGTGTAGTAGTAAGTACCATCGTGATGAAGTGCGATGCGGATGCTGGGAGTCGAATTAGATGGCAGTGCGATTGATGCTCTCGGGAGTGGTAGTTGTCCTTGATGAGGGCGAAGCTCTTAAGTTAGTAGGATGTAGTATGTAGTTACTGTAGTAGACTAGGTGTCCACTCTGCAAGCAAGCCGAGCCCTGGTTTTGTGGAGTCGAAGGAGCCACCACGCGACAGGGTAGGGTTTTGTTTGCCTGCTGTGCCGCCACACTGCACATGCCGGGACGTGTTCACAACTTTTGTGATACAGTTATTACTTTTATTTCGGGCATGCACGACGTTCCACGATCGCGGGTTGACTGACAAAGATGAACGGGTCGCCGGCGCTCCCATACTAAATCAATGGCGCGGTACCCGACCTTTGACGAATATGCCAAGAAGGGCAATTATGATGAAGGCATAAAGCGATGTGATGAATTGCTAGGTCGGATGCCGAAGGATGTGCAGTTACTGGTCACGAAGTTACAGTTGCAAGCTGCAGCGGGACAGGATGTTGCTTCGACGCTGCAGCAAGTCTCGGAGTTACCGCTACAGCGATTAGAAGAACTTGTCCCGATCGAGGCGGCTGTTGTTGATGCTGCGAAGGATGTGTATCCGCGCCCGCCTTCTGCAGGTGCAGTTGTGGCGAAGCTGTGGGACAATGCATTCAAGGCAACGACAAGTGTCGACTACAAGCTGGTGGGTTCTGCAGGCACGAGGCATCCTGTGGGTGCCTTAGCCGACGCTGGGTGCAAGAAAACTTCTCGGTAGTTCTATGTCTGTGGCTAACGCTTTTCTTGCACCACAGGATCTCCTCGACGTACGCTTTTCCCGCGCAGTGATCGATGACCGGATCCAAGACGCCCAGCAAGCTTTGATAGCAAGAAAGGCTTTCCAGCCCCAGGATCGCGCCGTCTACATGGCTCACGCAGCATATACTCAACTGCTGTCGACTGCGAAAGACGACCTGTCCGCCAAACTCGCCATTGGCCTGGCGCGCAAAGCCGTCAAGGAGAACTTCGACAACGACAGGGCACTCGACGTACGCGTCACAGGCCAAATCTTTGCCATCCAGGGCAGCGAACAGGACCTAGAGAACATCAAAGACCGGCCATTTCGGCAGAGTAAGCACGTGTACGAGGCGTTGAAGCTCCGTGAGCCTGTGGATGCCACGACGAATGCTGGTGAAGCTCAGTCTCGCAAATCCGACCCAGCAAACGTGCCGTCACGAGAATGGCTCGACTCAGAAGTGACCGCTTTGAAGGACGATTTTGCAAAGCTCGCAGCAGACGATGCAGCATCAGATGTGGTAACAGAGTTTGTCGGCAATGCTGTCAGACTGTTCCTGCTTGCCATTTCCAGTCTCGACCTCGGTGGCCGTGATCGTGGAGCGGCTGATGCATGCTTTTTGGCAGTGTCAGGCCTTGTGAAGCTCTACGCCGACAGCAGCGACACATCACACCTTTTGCAAGCTACCTTTCTGGCCGAGCGCATACTCAAGCATAACGAGTATATCCACGAGGCAAGGCTAATCCTGGTCTACCTCTACATGCGCCTTGGACTTGGGGGCTCAGCCATGCGACTGTTCGATTCGCTGAAGATCAAGGAGATACAGTTCGATACCGTTGGTCATAGTCTCCTTACACGCTTGTCAGTCACCCATCCATTCCGGACTCTCCTGAAAAGCCGAGACTGGTACGAGCCTCACGAGAGGACGCATAAGGCTCTTGGCATTTACCCGCGCCACGAGGATAAGTTGTCCGAGGTAAGCGAATCTACACTGGAGCCATATATGGCACATCAGACTGCGGCATGTCACGTCGCGGAGGACCGGTCTCGACGTTCGATATGCATATGATTTCTATGCTGTCGTGGCATTTTGCGGGAGCTTGCTGATACAGCTCGCAGGTAGAAGCAAGCATTCTGGATCATAAGCAGACAGGCATGATTTTTGACGTACACGAGCTACGGCAGAGCCTGCGGAGTAGTTTCACCAAGAGGTAGGTGACACTTTCTGGTCCTACGCATGGTCCAATATCGAGTTGGATCTGCAGCTCCATGGCGTGTCGCACAACTCTTGTCCACGACTACGTCGGAGGTACTGACCATCATTTGGGTGATAACGGCTGACATTGTTACAATCTTGTGTAGGCTGATACTGCTCGACCATCGTCGCATAGCACGCCTCACCGGCAAAGGAGCTGCCAAGAGCCTGAGTGACGTTGGCCCTCGCAGAGTGGCCAACTGGGCGGACACCAAAGACAACCGCGACTTCAACGCTGCCTTCGACTATGGCTTCAACGTCGAGAGTCATCTCTATGGCGACGGTACAATCATAGTGCCAGGGCAGAAGTGGCTATTGCAAACGCTCGCAACAGACACAGCCTGGGCACTAGCAAGCGGAAAGCAATCTCCACTTGTGATCGACCCCGAAGCACTATCTGCGGCTATAGCAACAAGTCGACGAGACGGAACCAGGGACGTGGAGCATGTAGCCGGATCTCTTGCTCTCCTGACCATCGACATTTGCCTCACAGTGAAGTCCGGCGCATCACCTTCAAAGGACTCTATCGGCAAGCCACAGCATACACTACTCACCCTCATACACGCAGCCAGCTAATGTGTCGCAGACAAAATGGTCACCGCCACCCAAGCCCTCCCGATATCCCCGCTCGTCAGTGTCCCCGACGTTCTAGCAGAGCACCTCACGGACCATTACATCTACATCGACATCCTCCGCACAATCCTCGCAACGTGCCGCTACATCAAAGACCACGCAGAACACATCCCCGCCGAAGTGACCGAACTCCAGAGCCTAGCGCGGCAACTCATCGCCAAGGTCCAGAAGCATGCGCAGGAGCAAGAAAAGTCACCCTCAGTCGCCGGATTGCGTGTGCGACTCTTGCGGGCCGGGTGCTTACAAGCGTTCGGCGATGACGAGGTGGATCGATTTGCAGAGAACATTGTGGCGAGCGCAATCGAAGGATGGGAAGGTGTCGGTAAGGTAAGCACATGACTTCGTTCATGCTGGCATTATTACTGTTACACGTGGGGTATCATAGCTGTACTGGTAGCCTGGATTGCGCTGATGATGCTGGGGGGACAAAATCTGCCCTGAACGCTTTCGCTGGAACGCTGCAAATAGCACGACATCAGACCATGGACAATGACTCTCCAATCCGTTAGTGTTCGTTATCAAGGCCTGATGTCCTTGTCCCTGTCGTCATCATCGTTTACATGCGACTGTGACTGAGCGTCGGCATTGGCGTTGGCGTTCTCTGCTTCTTCCTCGTCATCTGTCGCAATGGGCGGAGGTAATTGGCTAGGCTCAAGAACGGGCGATACAGCCTGCGGCGTGGCTTCTTCTTCTTCTTCTTCTTCTTCCGCCACTCGTCGTCCTTCATGCTTGAGCTCCACCAGACCGGAGATGACATCTTCGTGTCGTGTCGGCTCGCTGATACTCCTCACACTAGCCTTCCTACCGCTTGCTGCTAAACTGCGACTTGAGGCTGTTCTCCGTGTGGAAGTTCGACTTCCTGCACTGGGTCTTTTCCCTCTGTGAAAACTTGAATTACGTCGTGGATTCGTCTTGCCTGAACTTGTGTCTGTCTCAGGTCCAGATAGTGTCGTCCTCCGTTCCAGCACCATAGCGAACTCGTCGTCCAAAGGTATTGCATCGTCGAGTTCTTCGTCGGAGGGGAAAATGTCTCCACGGCTTGAGTAACTGCTGGTCGTTTCCTGACTGACTTGAGTATGGCTCCTTTCCCTGCGATGTCGTCTACTGGCCCCTCCCTCCCCCTCAATATCCTCGAGCAGCGCTTCACCCTCGGTCAAATCCCTCCTCTTCTTCCCCGACCATTTCTGCCCTGACCGTCTCTGCGCCGGATGTTCCTGCAAGTCCGCAGCGCTAGGTTTGTATCTCAACGCGCCTCCCTTTCCTCCAAACAACCTGCTCCAAAACCCCGACGGCCCAGGAATCACAGTCGGATCCAGACCCGCATCACGCGATTTCCTCCGGGTCTTGGGGTAACTCATCCCTCTCTGCCTCCCAGCAGGTTGCGTCGTAGTCACAGTCCCATACGCCTCTAAAGGATCGCTCCCCCAGCCCAGCAATCCATCCCCTTCGCCCAATTCCTCGTCCCAATCATCGTAGAAGTCAAAGCTCAACTCCGCCCTGCCTCGTGTCCGTCGCCGTTGTCGCTGTGTTTGCGATATGTTCAAAGTCGGACATGATGCGTCGACGCAGGTGGTAAGGCAGGATCCTACGGAGTGGAAGCAGGGACGGATGTAGGTTTGAGAGAAGATGTACAGGCCGGATTGGGCGGTCTCGTTGGCGGACTCGAGGGATGCGCCGAGTTCGTTGAGCCGGCGGCGGAAGCGGGGGTCGGTGGTGCGGTACATGTTGTGCGCATGAGGCTGGTTGCGGGCGCGCTAATTGGCGCACATGCACATGCACGTGCTGGGCGAGGTGAATGTTTGAAGGATGTGGAGCTGGGATGATGTCGATGCGTTCGCAGGTCGGCACTGGGGTCGGGCTGGAGAAGCAAAACTGGGGCCGAGCATGGGCTGCGATTGGTCGACACCACAGACCTGCTAGTCAATGGCCGCTCTTGGCATGCAGTGTCGTTGAGTGCGCGCATACACTTTAGCCCACTCTTCCTCCCTGACTCTGATCGGGATAACGGAGCTCGTTGCTGAATTCTTCGAGAACGTACTCTTCACGCATTCATGATCTGCTGCATGCACAAAGCGTCTTTCGGACATGGAACCAGCTCGTCGATCAGAATCAACGCGACCTGTTTCTTCTCCTAGCGGAGGCAAAGGGTGGCTGGATCTTCAGAGTCTTCGAAGAGAACGGCGATGAGGTGGACGCCCTTGTTGCAGATACATAGTGGTACCAGCCGGCCGCTTCAACCTGTTTGTCCTCCTTCCAGCAGCTGGCGCCAGCATTTCAAGGCCTCAAAGACCAAGTGGAGTGCCTACAGTATGAGCTGCGACTATCGCTCGAGCTTGTCAGCGGATCTGCCAACTAAGTGTCACCGCATGCAGCTGTCTCAGCCACCCCTCGTCTACCTCGAGAGTGTATTGTCCTTTCTTCATGACACTGGACCAGACTTGGACTGTATCGGCCATCGCAAAGCGGCTCATGGCAACAACTGACTTCTTCTGGGCAAGGGTGACACATACCTTGGAAATGCCCGTGGTGAGCACAAGGACGTCAAGCC
This sequence comes from Exutisphaerella laricina CBS 326.52, assembly GCA_000504385.2. Lineage (NCBI taxonomy): Eukaryota > Fungi > Ascomycota > Dothideomycetes > Mycosphaerellales > Mycosphaerellaceae > Exutisphaerella > Exutisphaerella laricina. Next base: position 128,618 of record AWYE02000701.1, read on the forward strand.
CGTCACACTAGGTACTGCTGTCTATAAAGTTATGCTCATAAGAACATGAGTACAGCTCTCAAGCTGGCGCTTGAAGACAAGCCGAAATGATCAGTCGAGTGACATGAATGTGTTCCACACAATGTCAACTCGCATCCCATGGCCGCAGCCTAGCGGTTCTCCTCGTCTGCGGCTTTCTTACAGACTTTGGTCCATGGTTCCATTCGGTTCAATGCCGTATATTTCAGTGAATACTACACTTCTATGCAGGCCCCATTCTTCAGCTGTAGAGCCACATGGGCACACAGACGCCCGTAGCGCCGCCTTGCACCGCTTGATAGCTTGCGAGAATGGTACAATTTCCATCCAGCTGTCAAGACGGAGTATCGCCTATTGCAAATCATACTAGGTGACAGAGGATAGGGAGAACAGATTCACGCAGGCACTGGAAGACGGCGCTGTTGCCGTGATAGAGTATCAATACGGAAGCAACTGAGCACTTCGTCGCGATGGTACTCCGGAAGTGCTGCTAGCCACTTTGCAAGAACGTTGACACTGTCGGGAGCACTGTGGGTCATCGTGGTGCAGACGGTCGTTAGCCGCGTAGTATCCTCTCGAAATCCGATGGTTGATGAATCTGTTCATATACAATTGTGCCGGTGGCTTGTGCGCATCGGTGATCTGAACAAACATTGACAAGCCGTATCGGATTCAAGACTCGAACACTAGATCGGCATGCTCTTGCGGCAAGTCACCTATGCGCCATCGTCTTTCGTCAATGTGGTAGTGTAGCATCGATCCTCAATGAGCTAAGGCGAAGCCGTGACGCGAGTGCGTGGCGTTGAGCTGCTGCGTGTAAATATTGAAGGGCTTGTAAGCTTGCGCAGGACAGGACATCGACTACGAGGCTAGCTCGACTGGTCGCCTCGGACACGCCCCAGTGAAAGGGTAAAGGCAGCCCTTCCAGTAATGCATTATACAGCTCTGACCATGATGACCCCGACTATGCACTCTGTCTGTCGACTATTAGATAACTGCTTCTGCAGCGCTCAATCCCTAGGCTCTTCCAACGGCATTCAAACATTTCACCCACATCAAGGCCGAGCATTGAACAAATAGCAGGTCCAGATCCTTCCTCCATACTCATCATCATACGCAACATCCGACGTCCTACCGCTGGGCACGCTCCAGGAAGACCTCCCATACATGATCTCTCTCAGCATCCACGCCTTCTCTCACATCTTGTCGTCATCCCAGGGCTCCTGGATATCTGATTCCTCCTATACGCACTCCAGCAAGCGCTCAGGCTCACGCAATCCGTACTGTACACACTTCTTCAGTCCACATTTTTAAATGATGGCCCACAAAGTCTTGATCGCGTCATTCGCTGTTTTTTCTGTTGCGTAGTTTAATTCCACACGAACCAGTCCCGCCAGCAGATGGCCTGCCTAACCCAGCTGGCGGTAAATGCGCACCGTTTGTCTTTGCTTTCAACAGCACTTGCAGCAGGATGCTCCTTCGCTGAGGCACTAGCCTAGTCCCAAGTGTGGCGTTCAGTGCTTTCAGCAACGAGCAGCCGGCAGACGTCATTCGAAACCTGCCGGTCAAAATCATCCTCCCGGGAGTCCCAACGATTGTTCCACAGCTGTAGAAGCGCACGACCACCCCGGCCTCAGTGGCTTTTCTTTTCTGCACACCCGAAGGCAGCTGCGCTAAGCGTGCCTTAGTCTTGCTTAAGAATGCGCGCAGGTCCTGGATAACGGGTTTATCATTTGCAGCGAGAGATCTAAATTCTTCTATCTTGTCCGAGAGTGATAGGTCGTTGTTGCGAAAGGACTTCTGTAGGGTCCGCGGTTCTCTAGCTACACGTGCAGGTGTCTTATTACCCTATCCGGAGCTATAAGTGATAGTAACGAAGCACAGCCTCTGCGCGATAGGCGAGGAAGCGCGCCAGGCACAGGTCGGCCGGCTAGGGACATGTAGCCATTGCGCGACGCGATTGGAAAGCCTCGACGAAATATGATGATGTTGGCGGCATGCTGATGAATTTTGCTGGAAAGCAGAGCGCTGAAGTCGAAGTGTCGAGGCAAAGACGCACGGGCTTTAGCGGCTAAGAGGTACTATGGTGTTGTACTATCCGTGCCGCGATACGGCGCGGCGAAGATTCGCGGCACGGATACCATTCCATTGAGGCAGTTCACATTCACATATACCATTGATTGTACCATGTCTTTCGCAAGGCTGCATGCTATGCCTCAATCGGCGACCAGTAGATCCGGGTCGAAATCGCGTCCATTTTGCGACAACTTCTCCTTCCTCTCGAGGCTCATCTCAGGCTTGGCGATCATGTTCATTGCAACCGAAGCAGCCGTCTGCGTATCCTCGTCTTCTGCGCATCCGCAATCATAGAAGTCGCCAATCTTCGAGCAGTCGAATATATCTTTCTTTAAGCTCTTGTTGACTTTGTTGTGTATGTCACAAGCCCAGACTGCCGCAGCTGATCGTGATGAGGTTTGTGGCGGGTATTTCTTCAGTAGCTCGCCGAAGTGTTCTGCGCATTCTCCGCAAGGATACAGTCGTTGAAACAGGTGTATAAAGCTCTTCAGCACGGCGCTCTCCTCTCTCGTCGGCTTGTCCGGGAAGCGTGCCATGACCGTGTGGAAATACTTCCACGTTGCTCTGCCCAGCTCTGCTTTGGCTGTCTCGTTGCCCAATTTTGTTGCGATAACATGGCCATTCAGAGAGGTCGCCTCGTCGACCCCAAGTGCCGGCACAGCCATCGTGCTTCGTAGATCGGCGAGGTCGGGCGCTTTCGGCAAACGTTGAAAGAAAGATATGAAGGTGATTCCCAGGATTATGGAGGCGACAATGATGGAGATGACCTGACGTTTCTGCGTCCGCTGCGACAGTGGCATGTTGATTGCCGGAGACCTGCTCGAAGAGATGGATATTGAGCTTCTCGATGCTGCTCAGCGGATGTTCATGCTTGGGAGATCGTGCTTGACAATAGGTTCGCTGTCGTGTAGATGCGTACTACGACAGGTGTCCATAACAAAGGCATGCATGTCATCAATGAAGCCTGCTCGTTTCATAAGATCCACCGTAGATCAGCTAAGTTAGTTAATCAACGCTAACTTAGTCCCCACAGATCCGAGCGTTCCTGCGTGGAAACAAAAACACCGGACTCCACCATCGGATGACATCGGCGACCCAGTCGGAAGAGTCTGAATTGCTCACGCCTCTTCGATCTCACTAAGTTGTTCAAAGACAATCTCGTGCATATAGAACGCCAGAAGTACGAAAAGTAGAGATTTAACGGACCGACAAACATGGCGACACCATTTCCTCCTCCACCAGTTAACACCATTGGTCTGTCGAACGAAGCATAGTTCTAATGCCTGAGACAATACTGACCAGGTTCAGATTGGGATAACATTGGCTTTAAGGTTCGCGAAGGCATGTAACGATAACGCTGCCGTCTTACATTCACCTAACAACACACAACAGTCAATGGTCACATCGAATCAATCTACTCTGTCCAGACCGGAAAATGGACGCCTCCAAAATTCGTCCAAGACCCTTTCCTCCGCATCCACGGCATGGCGCCTGGTCTCAACTATGGCATGCAATGTTACGAAGGCCTCAAAGCATCTCGTGGACCTGACGACAAGACCGTTGGAATTTTTCGCCCACACCAAAATGCCGAGCGAATGCAGCATTCAGCGTCCTTCGTCAGCATGCCAGAAGTACCAGTGGACCACTTCAAGCAATGCGTACATCTCGCTGTCAGCCTAAACGCCGCTTATGTGCCTCCACACCGAACAGGCGCCAGCATGTACATTCGGCCACTTATCTTCGGCTCTTGCGCACAGCTTGGCCTCGACCCTCCAGAGGAGTACACTTTCGTGGTTTACGTTATGCCCACTGGTGTTTACCATGGCGTACACCCTGTCGCTGCTTTGATCCTCGAAGACTTTGATCGTGCTGCGCCAGAAGGTACCGGTAGCGCCAAGGTCGGTGGCAACTATGCTCCTGTGCTGAGACACAGCGGTAAAGCCAAGAAGGAAGGTTTTGGCATCACTTTGCATCTAGACAGCAAGACGAGGTCGGAGGTGGACGAGTTCTCTACATCGGGATTCATCGGTCTCTATGGCAAACCCGAGGAGGGGTGCACCATCGTTGTCCCAGACAGCAAGAACGTCATTAAATCTGTGACGAGCGATACTATCTGCCAGATCGGAAAGAGCTGGGGATGGAAGGTTGAATACCGGCCGGTATGTTGTAATTGCACTCATATTTCGGCGTCCTACTAACAGAAATACAGATCAAGTACGAGGAGCTCTCCAAATTCGATGAAATCGCCGCAGCGGGCACTGCAGCATCTCTTGTACCGATCAAGAGCATCACTATGCGCTCAAAGAATGACACTTTCAAATACCAAGGCGGAGGTGATGAGCCAGGACCAGCTGTTATCAAGCTGTTGGATCAGCTTAAGGGCATTCAGAGAGGCATTGTAAAGGACGAGTTCCATTGGGTCGAGGCTGTGCGGCAGTATGGGCCAAGCGAGTACGCTTCGGATGGTGCGACCAAGACGAACGGTGTCAATGGCCATGTACCGAATGAGCTGCCTTGAGTACAGAGGCCGTCTGCGGATACTGGCTAACAAGTGTACATAAAAGTTACAGTTTGCGCAACAGACAGTCCCAACGCTCTCAACGGAACCCGACAGAACGCAGGTTGACTGACTCAAACGCTGTGACGACCTATCTCAGCGGCAGACAGCAATACCCGACTTATATATGCGTTGAAATTGGGTACGGTGGTGAAGACAGGCTGCCGATGTTCTTGCCAGAGAAGTGGGTTGTATATATGCTTTGTCGTTGTGATTTTTCGAACAGTACGAGCCTACGGATCTCGGGAGCGGCGACCACGCCATGACAAGGTTGGACACATTGAAATGGTAGGTTAACATGTGTGTGACAGGAAGAGGTAGTAAAGTTACCTGGGTAATGATCGAGAGCTTTCCTACTTCGTTGTCTGGGAGTAAAACAGGTGGGAAGAACATGACCTGAGGATGCCTGACGCAGAACTAGTTAATGCCTGGATGTGCTGTGGTGAAGGACCGCTAGCTCCCGTCGCGCCGCCCCTTCCCGATACCGTTGAGAAGGATAACTTCTCGAATTCTTCTTGCGAACTTCTCTTTCCTTCTTCGTGCGGCGACGCGATTTTAACAGTTTCCCATTGTTGCTCGTTCACCCAACCCTGTGGTGCTACGCAGCGTCCATCGCGTCACAGAGCAAACATATTGCATCACCGGTTAGATCAGCCACTTCCGACTTGAAAGCCTCTTCTACTTGGCCCTGACGGCGCGTTGACATCCGGACAACTTTCCCCTATCACACGTAGCTATGTCTTCACAGGATAAGGTCGGTATGCATTCTGACCGGTCGCAGAACGCGTGTTCACCAACTGCTTCCTGGCACTTCTGCTTCCACAGCCTGCAGCACCGTTCGCTTGTAGACAAAGTTAGGTCAAGCTTTCGCCTGTTCTTACTAGTCACTCACCCGCACAATTCCTCACCATGGCTCTTAACGTCGTCGCGCTCATTTCAGGTGGTAAGGACTCGCTGTTCTCGATTCTCCATTGCCAGGCAAATGGCCACGAAGTGGTTGCCCTCGCGAACCTGCACCCACCAGACAAGTCAGATGGACGCGTGGACGACCTCGACAGTTATATGTATCAGACGATAGGACATGCCATCATTCCGTTATACGAGAAAGCGCTCGGTCTTCCGCTATATCGACAGACCATCGAGGGTGGAGCTGCCAACCAGGCGAAGGATTATGGGATTGACATGACCGCATCAGGGCAAATCAACGACGAGACAGAATCACTTGTACCGCTCCTTCGCAAAGTGGTCGCAGCGCATCCTGAGGTGAACGCCGTCAGCACTGGTGCTATCTTGTCAGATTATCAGCGCACGCGCGTGGAGTCCGTCGCTGTACGACTCGGACTCACTCCGCTATCATACCTTTGGCAATGGCCCAACATGCCTCCGCATACACAAGAAACGCTGCTCAAGGACATGATGGCTGTCGGTCAGGATTCAAGAATAGTAAAAGTAGCATCGGGCGGCCTTGACGAGAATTTCCTCTGGCAGAATGTTGCAACAATACGCACAATAAACAGACTCACGCAAGCCGCGGAACGCTTTGGCACTATAGGGGATGGTGCTGTGCTCGGGGAAGGTGGCGAGTATGAAACCCTGGCTATTTCTGGGCCATCACCGTTGTGGAAGGCTCGCATTGGGGTGCCGGGAAACAGCATGACTGCTGTCCCTGGCGAAGCTGGCAGCGCGTCCGTCCATATTGCTGATGCACACGTGGACCACCAGCCTGCTAATGGAACAATCCCGCCAAGTCTGAGGATACCACCTCTGTTGGAAGACCGCTTTCTGGACATTCTACACAGCCTGGAAGCTCGTACCACTGCTGCGGCACAAATACTAGAGAGTGCGGCAGCTGATAATGGGGACTCCGGCAAGATGCTCGGCTTGTACGATGTGGTCAGTTTTGGTCCTACAATCGTAGAGCAGACTACTTTCATTATGGAAGACATCATCAATAAGCTTGCGGCAAAGGCACACACGCTCCACGATATTGCATATACCATCATCACACTTCGCAGCATGGCCGACTTTCCGGCTGTCAACGCTGTATATGGCAGCTACTTTGTTCGACCAAACCCCCCAGCACGAGTTACGATAGCATGTGCAGATGTCCTGCCTCCTGGTGCGATGCTATCGATCAGCCTACTCAGCGCAGATGTGCCCCACGAAGGCTTGCACGTGCAGTCGCGGTCCTACTGGGCGCCGGCGAACATTGGGCCGTATTCACAGGCTATCAAGCTGCCTTCTGACGATGATCTCGGTTCTTCCGGAGGCTCCATCTACATTGCTGGGCAGATACCGCTGGTCCCTGCAAAAATGGAACTGCCAGCATTGCGCCACACAACAGCGAAAAGCTTCGCTGAGCAGACAGTGTTGGCATTGCAACATCTCGAACGCATCGGCAGGGTTATGAAGGTCAAGTCTTGGGTGTACGGCATCGCCTTCGTCGTGGCGCATGTGAGAGACTCTACATCTATTGCAGAGCGAGCTCGAGTAGTCCGTGAAGCGTGGACAACCTATCACAACGCCGGCGCTCCCGAAGATGCATTGGAAGAGGATGAAGACTTCGATGTTTGGAACATTTCACACGGTGCTGGCAGGACGCCTTGGCGAGTACAAGCGTCTGATAAAGAGACAACCAGCAGTGACGTGTCACCGATACCACCGCTTGTAGTCATTCATGCCGACAGTCTGCCACGTGATGCTGATGTCGAGTGGGTTGGCTACGGGAAAGCATCTGTCGATGAAGATCATCGCGTACCTTCGCCCTTTCTGCGCCTCTTCAGGACCTTTCTGCAAAGCCCAAGACTCGTGTCTGTATGAACTCCTTCGACAGTCCTTTGGTGTGCAGGATCTTTGCATCGTTTGGGTTGGCAGACACTGAAAGATGTCTTCTTGGGAACTGCGACCTAGAGATTGGGCACCTCTCGAGATTCCGATGTTTGCAATCCCGAAAATGGCAAGCAAAATAGCGAAGTCGTATCTGAAGAGGCGAAGCTGTTGGCGGTCCACCGGACTGCAAGCCGACGCACATCCCCACCTTTCACCCACACAGCCGCGTTTACCACTTGCGGCTCACCTGCCCCGCCATTTTTTCACAGCTTCTACAACTCATACACGACCGAGAGGGCCATTCGTCGCCAACGCGTGAAGCAAATCATTGCCATCTATGAGTCCGACTAACCCTACTCCATCCGAGGTACGATTCGGTGCTTACTGCAGACCCTAACTCCACGGCGCCTTTCTTGCCTCATGTAATCATTGGACTGCGGCACAGAACTCCACATCGAGCACGTCTCAAGCGACGTAGATCCCGTTGCTGTCAGCTAAATATGCGACACAGGGACTCCCAAGATCATCCGAAACTCCGAGCAAACACTCCAGTTTAAGAATTGCTCTACCACATCCTTGTGGCACCGCGAGAAGAAGATGCTCATTTCAGTATGCGCGCAATCAATCAGTGAAGGCGAACATCTCTGTTTCGATGTCGAGTCGGCATCTGTAGGCTCGTTGTTTGCGGACAAGCCGAGAACAGTTCTGTCGACCCCACCTGCGCAGTTTCAATGGATCTAGAGAACCCTTGTGCGAGGTAGCGCGAGTGCCGTTATTCGCTTCAGCATGCTCTCCGCTCTGAGATCGTGGCTGCTATATAAAGTCCCAGGTACTATCTGCACCTTGAGCCACATCTCCTAGGTGTCCAACACTTTTCTGACTTCTTATCACTTCACCCTGACTGCAGTTATGGCCCCAGATCTGAACGCAGTCGCTGCGGGCGAGAAGTTTGACTACACACAGCCAGGAGCTAGTGGATATCAGATCGATCAGAGCATCACGTACAAGTGAGTGTTATGGACATTCAATCAGCAAAGAGCAGAAAATAACCTACCCAACAGTGATCCTAAAAATCGCAAGCTCAAAGTCCTCACCATTGGTGGCGGTGTGACAGGAATCTTGATGGCATACCAGATTCAAAAGCTGTGTGAGAATGTGGAACATGTAATATACGAGAAGAACGCAGATATTGGTGGGACGTGGCTCGAGAACAGGTTCGTGAAGACGTTTGTGAAGGTTCGTGGGCAGAGGCTAACTGTGGATGCATAGATACCCGGGTTGCGCCTGGTAAGACAACCGTGCGCTGAATCTTTGAAGTTCATACTCACGACAGTCCAGCGATATCCCGTCTCACGCGTACACCTACCAATTCGCTCTCAATCCCGACTGGCCTCGCTTCTTTTCCTACTCGCCCGATATATGGAAGTACCTAGACAAGGTCTGCAACACATTCGACCTGAGAAAGTACATGAAGTTCAACACCGAAGTCATTGGAGCGTACTGGAATGAGGAGAAAGGTGAATGGCTCATAAAACTTCGAGAAAACAGACCAGGCCAGGAGCCAAGAGAGTTTGAAGATACTTGCCACCTTCTGCTGCACGGGACTGGAATCTTGAACAATTGGAAGTGGCCAGATATTCCAGGACTGCACGATAAATTCAAAGGCAGGGTTGTGCATACAGCACGATGGCCGCATGAGTATCAGGCAGAGCAGTGGAAGAACGAAAATATTGCTGTAATTGGATCTGGTGCTAGTTCGATCCAGACTGTGCCGACTATGCAGCCGCATGCGAAGCATCTTGACGTATTCGTCAGGACTGGGTGAGACGAGCATTACGGCAGTGCAATACTACTATACTTGCTAACATCAAGGCAGAGTCTGGTTTGTGCAGATCGCCAACAACTACGGCCAAAACAAAGAGTATGATGAGAAGGAGCGGGACGCTTTCCGACACGATCCGAAGTCATTAGTGGCGCATGCAAAGGCAAGTAGTCCAGCTGTCAGCATTACAGTGCAGTTACTGACACATGTCAGGACATTGAGGACCAAGTCAACGGCCTGTGGGGCGCGTTCTACTCCGATACCGAAGCACAGAAGATGGGACAACAGATGTTTAAAGACCGCATGGCAGAATTCATCAAAGACAAACGACTTCTCGAAGGCTTCACACCAAAGTTTGGCGTAGGCTGTCGCAGGTCTGACTACTGAAGTCGACACAACTCGAGACATGCTAACATGGTTTCAGAATCACTCCAGGTGACCCGTACATGGTTGCTATCCAGGAGCCGAACGTCGACGTCCACTTTACTGCAGTCAAAGAAGCTACTGAAAACGGAGTCATCGGCCAGGATGGTGTAGAGCGAAAAGTCGACACGATTGTGTGCGCCACTGGATTTGACGTGTCATACCGACCACGATTCCCGCTTGTGGGAAAGAATGGTCTTGATCTCAAGGTGTGTGATACCAGGGCACGGATCGGCACAATAAGAGATATTAATATTCTTGCAGGAGAAATGGAAGATCTGCCCAGAAGCATACCTAGGCCTCGGGATTCCCGACTTCCCCAACTTCATTACCTTCGTTGGACCCTCCTGGCCGGTCGAAAACGGCTCCGTGATGGGTCCCCTCCACACCGTCTCGGACTACGCCATCCAAGTCATCAAGAAGATGCAAAACGAAAACATTCGCTCCTGGGTCCCGAAGCAAGAGGTAACCGACAATTTCAATGCCCATGTGCAGGAGTGGATCAAATACACTGTCTGGAAAGAAGATTGTCGCTCCTGGTACAAAGACAATGAGACCGGACGGGTTAATGCCGTGTGGCCTGGGTCCAGTATGCATTACCAACAAGTTATCGAGACGCCAAGGTGGGAAGATATGGAGATTGGATATCATAGCAAAAATGCATGGGCGATGCTGGGAATGGGGTGGACGCTAGAGAATCGCATGGGGCCGGGTGAGGCGGATAACAGTCCATATTTGAATTTGAATAAACTGGATCCGAGATGGTATGTGGCTAATGGTGGTGATGAGAAGGTGCTTGCGGAACAGGTTAATGAGTTGAATAAGAGGAAGGTGTAGGTCTGGGAGAGGGCGAAGGTAGAGAACTTAGATCATCTCGCCTGAAATAGACGAAGGCCGCGGTCGAAAGCTTTGACTCTGTTCCAGCTTACCTTCCTGTCGTGACTGAGACAACCCCGGCCGCCACCTTCGACCACTCAACAACACAAACATCCAGCGTGCCCTTCGGAGCACACGTGGACGGACAAGAGCTGTGTTCATTACAGAGCGAGACAGACTTGTAGGCTACATCTGTTCTGTATGTTTGGCCAAAAATCGAGCTGAGCTCTCGCGGAAGAGATGGTTGTCTCCATCTCGATAGATCTCATCGTCACTTGGCGATAGGTATATCAAGTATGCGGAGGCCGCACTGGCAGGACACAAGCCAGACCTACGGACATCCCCATTGATCGTCAGTCGTTGCAGATCGCTATGACAAAGACCAGCACTTTATGCATCACCAGCATCTGATTGACAGTCATGAAGAGCTCACCACTTGACAGTCATCATCGACTGCAAAGTATAGAACGCGACATCTCACCTCGAGTCTTGGCTTGCTACGGTGTCTTGGGTCCTAAGCCACGCCGTAAGTACCATTGATTGATATGTAAAACCATGTCTATGATGAAATAGCTCACCCGGTACACGAGCTGTCGACACACGAATCTGGGGCTGTAGATGCCGCAACAGATGTCATCCTGGTAGCCGTAATATTTGGGGCGGTGGGTGGTGCAGTCTTGGTCATTCTGCGCAGAAGACGGACGTGACTTGACGATGCTGCCACTAGGCATCGGGAGTACAAGCTGCGTATGGGTGTGATCAGGGCGACCACGACGCTGGACCAGTAATTAGTAGCCTGCCTGTCAAATAACGATCGACCATCGCCCAGTGTTGAATTTTCTCAATCTAGATACTCGACCGAGCGGTGAGGGGAGCGACGATTATGCAGTATATTATGAAAGTCAGAATTGGCGAGCAGACAATCCAGCTCCCGTCTGGTCTTGGTTGTCCGAGGTGAAGTTGACCAAGTTGCCACAGAACATGCGCGTAGTAGTGGCGCAGCCAAAAAGTGTTCACGAATGGCTGTCAAGCTCGAACACATTGGTCATCAGCTGAAAGCCATAGAGTCGTCGTGCGAGGTCGCCACGCGAGCAGCCCAACAGAACATCCCAAACTGAAGTCGGGGCCATATGGTTCGGTGCTTGACACGCGATATGCAGAGCATATACTGTTTAGGCAAGGCTGTCTCTCAAGCTTGCAGAAGGCCCTTCCTCAGCTTCGTGGATATGGAACTTGTAGTCCACACCTTAACACTGTGACTCGACGCTTTTCCACCAGGCGCATCACGGTTCTCTGACCTCCAATGAGTGAGCGTAGAGATGGACAGTACAGTACCTGGCGAGCACAGCATGGGCCTCAAATTCTGTGAACAGATGGAATATGAGCTAGCCAAAGTCTTACACAATAGTGAAGCTCGCTTTGCATCCGTTATAATTTCTAAGCTCGAGACACTCGTTCGTGTAGGAGGAGAAATCAAAGCAGGATAGTTGAGTTCGGTATATATGGTGATGTTCCACTGATCTATGGCAACTCATCCACGAAGGAGTCATGAGCACCTCAAACAGCGTGGTAAACTTTGGTCTTGCAAGATGAGGCGAATCGCCGAACACCAGCAAGCTCGCGAATGGGAGGCATTGCTAAGAGGACTGACTTGCGTGTTGAAGGATGGTCGTCTACGGCTTCGGGGCTTACTATGCTAGCATCTGTTGGTCTTCAGGAGGAGAGTTCTGCCCTCTTGGAACATGATTTCTGGCACATCGCGGAATAACGCCCGAGCTCTAGCATGTGCGGAAGACTTGATATCAGCGATCTGGTAAGTGCGTCTCCCAAAAGTGGATAGCCGGCCATGTTGTTGTAGGAGAGGAGAAGGACGAGTGTCCAGAAAAGCGGATGTGGTGTAGCAGAGTTTGCTGGGCCGTGCTTTTTGCCAAGACAAGTCAGCAACACGCGGGCTCGTAAAGTCAGCACTCTCGACGATCGTGAGTGCTTCGAGGGCAATATCCCGTCGCATGCTCTATATTAGGTCACAAACGGATCGAAGACGAATTGAACTTCGAGGACTTTATTAAGCAGCGAGGTATCCAGAACTAGGGCTACTTGAAAGCTGTAGAATAGTCGTCGTAGTACTGCTAGTAACGGTAATATAGTCGTTAGATACAACAGTGGTCGTGTGGTAGTACTAGCGGTAGTATTCGTAGCAGCAGTGTTGTTAGCTATAGCCATATTGCAGGTTATTATTCATATCATATCAACAAAGAAAGTAAGTAAAAATAAGGAAGCGACCAGGCGACTATACGTATACCCCTCTTTTTTCTGTAGATTGTTCTTAGCGCGGACTGTCCCTGCACAGCCAGGTCAACTCCAAAACGTTGTTCCGCGCCTTCGGTTCGCCCCACTTCAACACCCAAAAACCGAATCTCGCAAAAAGCAAGTCCTTTCGCATACAACAAGTTCTCTCGCATACAAACCATACCTCTTGCGCAGCAGCCAGCATGTCCGACGACAACATCTACGATGAGATCGAAATCGAGGTGCGCCCTACTCCACGTCCCCACCACAAACCACCAACATCTTACTCACACTCATCCAGGACATGACCTATGATCCCACCCTCCAACTCTACCACTACCCCTGCCCCTGCGGCGACCGCTTCGAAATCAACATCGACGACCTCCGCGATGGCGAAGAAATCGCAGTCTGCCCGAGCTGCAGTCTCCAGATTCGAGTGATATTCGATGTGGATGATCTGCCGAAGCCAGATGATGCGAATGCGAATGCGAGTGCGCCTCAGACACAGACGCAACAACATATTGTAGCCGGCACTGCGTGAGAGACTAGTGAAAGCGATGGAGGTTCTGACAATGATTGCCATGCCGCTACAGGCTTGATCGCCACGCTGCTAGATGTTATGGAGCGCAGAAGATGAGCGATGAAAGCGACGCTGCAGAATCATGGCAGAGAGATGTGACCGGCCGACAGGAAGGCAGGAAAGTGGTGATATTTGCACGTCGCGGCGACCGTCAAGCATTGAGCACATTGTGCCGTGCTACGCACTATCACAATGAAATGCAAAGAAGAGCATGCTACAGCCAGGGCTTTCGAGGGAGGTCCCAACAAAGAAAGATGTGGTATGGCTGGGCGAGAAAGAGAGAGGGAGAGAGAGAGAGAAAGAGAGAGAAAGAGAGAAAGAGAGAGGGAGAGAGGGAGAGAGGGGGAGAGAGAGGATGAAGAGTGAAGAGAACAGAAGTCATGGCTCGACTATGCCGATTGTTTGGATACAATCGTTGCAGCTTGACAGCGTGGGCAGCAAGTTAGCAGTCCAGACGCTCAACCTGTGCCGAAACTGCATTACAATTGCACCTATGGAGAGCATGCGATACTTCGATATGATTACAGTCTTGTTCTCATTTCATCGTGTCTGCCGTATCATCTGCAACATCGTAATCAGCCTGTACACACTTTCGATCTCATTCGATGGGCTCCGTACTCTGCTTCATATCCGGCTCTTGATGGTCTGGGAGGATGCCGAGCTCTTTGTTCAGAAGCTGAGAGATCGTGGTTCCTACACATCGAATACATGTAAGCTGTAGATCATCAACTCCGTGCTGCATTTCGAACTTCGTCATATTATCGTTTGCAGGACCAGCTGTCTAGGCGCGAGGTGCTGCTTTGACTCTTCGATACTTACCATCACGAAGGTAGACCCACTCTCCTGTTCCACCACCCTCTTTCTGATGCATGCTCTCGCCTTCAAGGACCCAATCGAACCGTTTGGGGCCAGAGAGTGGCGACGACAGCCATATTTGTTTGTTCGGAGGCTGCTTGTTGATGATGTATGTCCCATTCGGCGGGAATACAATCGATAGCACGCCGGCCTAGTAAGGTGTCAGCTCGAAGTCTCAACGTAGGACCCGTTGCCGCTATGCTACGAATGCCAGAGAATGATCATAGAGCAGTGGCAGCACACTCGAGCCGGCAGATAATCATTGGGTGATCTGCAGAGCTTGATGCCAATTGCCGAGCTGCTCACATTCCATGCATCATTCTGGACAGCCTCTCCTTGCCGTTGAAGCATAGCAGTAACAACCTCTGATACCTGTCCCAGAGAGACATACACTGAACTCAACCTCAACATCTTCCCGTCCTTCCTGTATGGCCTCCGCCTTCTCATGCACACTCTCCATGAACGCATCAGCATGTTCGTGATATTCTTCCTCGCTGAGCTCGGTCGGTTCTGTCGGTCTTTGCGAATCGAGCTTCTCTTCTGACGGTGGCTCTGGGTTCTCTGAGTCAGGCATCAAGCCAGGTGAACGCACGGCTCTCGTCGTGGATATCCATCGTGGCTGGAGACCGGCAGCAATGCGTGTAGGAGTACGCGTCCGAATAGAGTGCCTTTGATAGACGGGTCTGAGAGAGGTCCTGCTTGCGATTCTGCTCGTGTGACGGACTATGCGGCCTGCTGTTGATGCTGCTGGACCGGACATGTTGTGTTGAGTGACTTGATAAAAGGCAAGGTCGACAGCACGAAACTATTGTTTGGGTTGAAGAGAGATCGAAGCTCGAACAAGCTCAAGCTTTCGACCATTCCTTCCTTCCCCGCAAATATCCCTGGAAACGTGCGTGGTAAACGACGAAGCCTGAGTTATCGACATGGCATCCACTAAACGGCACGTTATCAAGTTATACTACATATCCTTCCCATCATATCTCGTTAGTATCATCACGAACATGTCCTCAAGCTCTCGTACCAACCTCCCTCACATTCTCGATGGCCTCCATCTTCCCTTTCTCTTCGCCCATGTGCTCCACAGCACCTCCCCTATCGGCAGTCATCTCCTTGCCCTTCCGTCCGATCAAATACCATGGCAATTCAAAGACCGCATCAACGGCTTCTAAGCTCTTCCCAGCGAGCTCAGGTAGGAAGAACCAAGCCCACAGTCCCCCAGTCAGTGTGATAACAGAGAAGAACATCATTGTCCCGCCGGTCGTCATACCGATAAACATTTCAGGTACGGCTTTGCTGTTTCCGTACTGGTTAACGAAGTGGACTGTCATCGCGATCGAGCCGCCAATCGCACGAAGTCTGAGTGGGTATATCTCAGAGTTGATCAAGTATTGTATGCTGTTCCAGCCCATGGCCTGCGAAAGTGGTCAGTATCGATTGTCGGCACGTCCAATTCTTCGCAGGACTCACCCATCCAAAGCCAGAAAGGTAGATCATCACAATCGCGCCAGTAGCAGCTGACTTCTGACTAGAAGTTTGTGGTTCCCCATCACCGACGCCAGTGTCGATGAGCAAGAAGATCCCCATATACAGCATAGCAAAGAACTGCAAGGTAATACCAGTAAGGAGCGAGCGCTTCCGGCCAACAAAGTCGATCAGGAACAGAGCGCAGATCAACGCGCTCACAAACTTAACGACCCCAAAGATGGCAGTTGCAAACAGCTTCTCGTTTTGTCCAGATTGTCCGACCATGGCGAAGTACTCTGGAGCATATATCGTAATCGAGTTGGCACCAGACCATTGTCCAAGAAGCTGAGACATGACCGAAAGCATAAGGCGGTAGCGGTTGGCTGGAGCAGTCACGAGCTCCTTGAGCGTCCCAGTCCAGTGCGCACCCATAGTCGCCTCCCGTTCCCGATCCAGCTGATCATTGATATCGAGGAGCTCAGACTGAACATACCAGTGTTCGACAGGCAGATTTCGCAGTCTCGAGAGATTCTCTGCAGCTTTCTCATGCTTCCCAACCTTGACCAACCACCTCGGACTCTCGATAGCCAGAAATGAAGTCGAAGTAATAATGAACGCAAAGTATACGTGCATGAGGTTTGGCACGACCCACTGCAGCTGCGAATGGTCGCTGATATGGATACTCGATCCCCAGGAAGCAAAGTACCCCAGCATGATTCCGAGATAAACCGACCCCGAGAACATGCACACGCAGAATCCGCGCGTGAACTTAGGCGCAATCTCAGCCAAGTACGAAGGCGCCACGACTGTAGTCTGTCCGATTCCCAGGCCCATGCTAAAGGTCATGTATGTCAGCCTTGATGTTCCAGGGGTTGTGTTAGAAGCCATGATGCTTCTGCTATCTCAGAAGCTTCAGAATGGCTTCATAACATGAGCTTTCTTACATGAACCGTCCAGCATACACCATGCCGATACTGCCATTGGTGCTCGCGCAAAGGAAGATGACGACTCCCAGGATCCATACGAGACATAGCTGCCTCGTAGCCCAAAGGCGGCCGATCTTATCTGTGATGAGGAAGGCGACCAGAGCTCCTCCTATCGATCCTAATTGTACCATAGAGGTGATATTCGAAAGGAGGTCGGCTTGCTCGGTCTCGCTTTTGGACGGATCTTTGAGGCCAAAGAGATTGATGAAGCTTTTCTGAGAAGCAGTTGTGCCGATCAGGCCTTCGTCAAGGCCGCGGGCAGCGCCCATAAGGCCGAATACTGCATTCATTCGTTTCAGTTGCGTTCTTCTTCTTCTTGATCTTCGAAACTTGCACTACTGACCGAAAACGCCATACCACAGTCTCCAATTCAGTATCTCCTTCGGTGCCTCGTGGTCTTGTCGTCGGAAGAACATATTGGCCTGGAAACGGACGTGGCAGTCGCTTGAGGAGCTTGCTCAACGTAGCCAAGACGTGGAAACTGCGAAAGGACCTACACAAGATGCCACCTACTCCCACCACTTGCAAGAGCGTCGGCGTTTTCACCTAAGTAGTGTGGACAAGGAAAAATCACCATCTGCCCGCAGATATATACCGAACTCTGTCTCTCCCTCCACATGCCACTTTGCAGGGTACGAAGAGACCGACGCTTAATATCTGTGGAGCACCAGGCACAGCACAATGCTAACTCCTAAAAGAGCAGCTACATGTATACAACTTCGGCAGTGATGCATGACCTTCAGCATGGCTTCATGTGGCATCTAGCGACGAGGCCAATCAACATCAGCATCAATCCCCGAGCTCATTCCTTCTTATAGCACCCGAGTGGCCCCCGTCAGCAGTCACGCGCCTAGCAGATGAAGCGGTCCCCGTTGTGTTGTAACATTCGCAGGGTAGGTTGGTCAATTAGGATGCGGTATACCAGACTAGGTATTGCGCGGCGGCGTCTGTTGGTACTGAAATATCTTGGCCACATGAGAATCAAGGTTCTCCAGCCGTACCCCGTGGATGACCATGCACTCAGGAAGCTTGGCGGAGGGGCTCCACCTAGCATGCGAATGTGGCGTGAGAGAATTCTGCTGAAGGAAGCTTGGCTCCGGATTTGATTGCTTGACCGGGCTTGTTGGGAAAAAGCCGATATTTTTCCACCATGTTCCATCCACGCTCTGTAACCACGGATGTCCGTTGTTGTTCTTTTAGGCTACAGTAATTCACAGGGAAGGTTTAGGTAGCGTTTAACTCTCGCCCGAGCAGCGATGCTTCCTCGTCTCGAGGATGCACTGAAAGCGAAGGGCATATGCAATCTACGCAAGAATCCCTGGGGTCGATCGTTCATATCACCGAAGGGTGTTCATAGCATCGTGAGTAGATGGCGCCTTATGATGGGATGCTTTTCTCTGTTGGCCATGCGCTAGGCTTGCTCCACCAACCACTATTGCTAGTCTTTGAGCTTAATCCTGCCAGCGCCTACTCGGTCCGCTTCCTCGTTCAACGCAATGATCTCGGCCTCGACATAAGGTATACCGGAGTCTCTTCTCGTCGCTTCAGTAAGCTGTTCGATCTCTCCAGGGAAGTAGATCCGGTCAGTGCCTGCCATCTTTTCGGATCCCACCACGCGCCTATACAGATAATCCATGCGTTCTCGGAAATCTGCCAATGACATGAAGAGATCTGGCTTGAGCGCCACGAGGAAGTGGCCTACATCGGCAGGTCTGCTTGGATCGTAAGGGTTCGTAACATTGCCTGCGAAGGCGCTGCCTGATAGCACACCGGAGAAGACATCCATCACTATCAAACCATTCAGGTAAGCCAAAGTCTGATATGCATGCTAACACGACTTACTGATCGACAATGCTGAGCCTTTCGGACCTCCCATCGGCAACATGACACCTTCCAGAGCTGCGGCAGGGTCGTCTGTCGGGCGCCCTTCAGCATCAAGCGCCCAGTCTGACGGGATCTTCTCGCCTCGTCGCTTGGCCTTGTAGATCTTCCCTCGTGCAGCTACCGAGGGCGCCATATCCAGGATGAAGGGTTTCTCTTCTCCTCCAGGAGCACCACATGCTATTGGGCTTACGCCCATCAGCTTGGATTTCCCTCCCCATACAGGTAGTGCGGGCGAGCTATTCGTAAAGACCAGACTCATCATGCCAGCGTCAATAGCCTGCTGAACGATCCAGGCTAATTACACAATTAGTCGATAGAGCGCAACGAGACTCGAGGGTCGGACATGCCGGACATTCCAAAGTGGTTGCTGTGCTTGACGCTCACCATGCCAATGCCGTATATCTTGGCCATGTCTATAGCTTTGTCCATACCAAGATGCGCCGCTACGAAGCCGAAAGAGTTGTGTGCATCGACCTGCGCTACCGCAGGAGTGAGCTCACTGAGAGTCGGCTGAGCTTTGGCATCGAGTACTCCCTGTCTGATTCTGGCCATGTAGGACGGAATTCGATTGATGCCGTGAGTATCAACGCCGCGCAGATCGGCTGCCACCAAGCATTTGGCGATGATGGATGCGTTTTCCGATGGTACGCCATTGCCTTCTAGCACACCTTCAACGTACTTCCTGGCATTGACCGGATCGACGTAGATCTTGCGGCTCTCGTCTTCTTCTGCCATGTCTTGAACGTGTTGTCTTGGCTATTTCAAAATGAGGTCCTAGATGTTCATTCGATGAGCTAGTCCGTATATCGGTCTTGCTGCAGGCAGGTACGCTGTTTTTGTTTCCTGCCTTGGTCATATGGGCAGTAATGACACGTCACGAGGCCGATGCGTCAGCAAGTACAAGCACATGTACTGTCAGGGAGTAAGGGCACAGCTCCCCATCGCGCCTCCACGTGTCGCTGTCTATGGCGGAGTGTTGTTTCTGTCGTGGTGCTGTACTGTGCGGTGGTGCGGTGGTTTGCCCATTATTGGTGGTGCATTCATGTTCCAGTCATCATCATGCGTGTCTTGGCTGCTGGCGTCCGAGCATCTCACCGAGAACACAACCAGCCCGCGAATGCCGCGGGCGGACAACCAATGAAGACGGAAACCGCTGCACCTCGACTGGACCGAGCTACTGGAGAGCTGTGCATCCGGCGTGCAGGACAGTAGATGTCTGCCACTTGCATATATCTGCCCACCATCCGTCGCCGTGGAGGCTTCACGCAGCCGCATCCTGGATCGAGACACTTGGACATGGCGCAGTAGCCTTCCTGGGAGGCAGCCACCACGTCAGAGTCATACCGCTACGCACAAGCTTGGGAGTGGGCGTGCAGAAGATCTCGACCTCGACCTCGACCTCGAACTCGAATCACTCCCACCGCCCGCGTTCCTTCCGCAACGATCGAGTCCTTCTTCCTCTTCACGCCCACGCCCACGCCCACGCCCACTACTGGAACCCGCTCGTCAAGACGAACTCCGGCGCAGACGTAAACTCTGCGATCTCGTCGAGCGCGACATGAAGTTCTCACACAGCATCCAGTTCAATGCTGTGCCAGACTGGTCGTCCAACTACATTTCCTACTCAAATCTCAAAAAGCTGATCTACCAGCTAGAGAAACAGATTAACCAGCAGAATGGAAAACCTACGACCAGCAATCAAGACCCGGAGTCTTCGCCCTTGCTTGTCACCAGCTCCGTGGACGACCCGGACAAGATCTTCTCGAAAAAGCTGGATGACGAGCTAGAAAAGATATGCAGCTTCTACCAGCTGAAGGAACTGGAGATCTTCGGCGAGGTGGATGCGCTTCTGCAAGAAGTCGAAGAATTTGAGTCCGAGCATGCCGCTGGCGAAAATGGGGAAGATGGTGTCCGAAGACAGAGCGTATGGGCGAGGGCCAGGCAGCAGAGCATATTTCGCAGTTTCACACATCAGCCGAAGCCGAGGAAGAGTTCTACAGTCGGCAGCGGGAGTCGCAGACCCATACTAGAAGAAGAAGAAGAAGACGAGAGCGAGGATGAAGATACTGAGCATACAGCCCTCACCAAGAGCCAGTCGACCTTGGACAGGCGGCCGACTTTCCGAGGCAAGGACTCTGCCGCTGGCGATCGTGCTGATCAATTTGATCTCAATACTGCGGCTGACTATCGCAGGAGGCCGAGTACTGCCTTCAATGATTTCGGCGACGACGCACTGCAAGCACTGTACGATGAAGGCATCACTTTGAAGAAACGTATCACGAATCTCTATGTCAACACATGTGAGCTGCGATCTTTCATACAACTCAATGAGACTGGTTTCAGCAAGGTCCTGAAGAAATATGACAAAATCTTGGACAGGAATCTCAAGCGGTCATACATCAATGCGAATGTCAAAAAAGCATACCCCTTCCAGATGAGCACCATGGACAAGCTGGGCGAGTATCTGTTGAAGGTGGAACAGGCCTATGCGAGCATTGTTACCAAAGGAGATCTTGATGCTGCTCGACAAGAGTTACGGCTACACCTGCGCGAGCACGTCGTGTGGGAGCGCAACACAGTCTGGCGAGAAATGATCGGCATTGAGCGCAAGGCACAGGCAGCCAACCTTGGCATCAGGAATACCATGCTCGGCCAAGACACAGATCCCAAGAAAGCACGACTTCAAGGCGATCAAGAAGACGGCACTCTTAAGGAGGTCAACCTTCCCATTGCTGGCAAGTATCGATGTCCTAAGTTTCTGGTCAGTGGGACCTTCTGGGTGCTGGTCGCCATCGTTGCCATCTTTGCTGTCTTGCTTACAGTACCGATTATGGACAAACCGGAACAGCAGAATTGTCTAGCGTTGGTCGTATTCGTGAGCTTATTATGGGCGACCGAGGTACGTGATTGCATGACTTGGAAGTGGCTTGTCAGCTATGCTAATATTTCGACAGGCAATACCCCTCTTCGTCACGTCTCTGCTCGTGCCATTCTTATGTGTAGTGCTTCAAGTCGTTCGCGAAGATCGTAAGCCAAACCGGCGGCTTACCAGTAAGGAAGCTGCGGGTTATGTCTTCGCATCGATGTGGACGCCAGTGATCATGCTATTGCTGGGCGGCTTCACCATTGCTGCCGCATTGAGCAAGTACAATATCGCCAAGATGATGGCCACTTTTGTGCTATCCAAAGCCGGAACGAAGCCAAGAACTGTCTTGCTCACCAGCATGGGTGTTGCGACATTTGCCAGCATGTGGATCAGTAATGTGGCAGCTCCTGTGCTGTGCTTCAGCATTATTACACCAATTCTACGGAACCTGCCATCAGATAGCGACATGTCAAAGGCACTGCTATTGGGAATTGCGCTGGCTTCCAATATCGGTGGCGCAGCTTCCCCTATCGCCTCACCGCAGAACCTCATCGCACTGGAGAACATGGAACCACAGCCAGGATGGGGTACTTGGTTTTTCATCGCACTTCCCGTATGCGTTATCAGCATTCTACTCATCTGGATGCTACTTCTCGTCACTTTCAGACCAGGCCGCAATACCACTATCGTGCCAATTCGACCAATGAAGGACAAGTTCACTGGAGTGCAATACTTCATCTCCATCGTGACACTTGCAACCATCATTCTATGGTGCATCAGCCATCAACTAGAGAGCATATTCGGCGATATGGGCGTCATCGCATAATCCCAATCGTGCTCTTCTTCGGCACAGGCATCCTAACAAAGGAAGACTTCAACAACTTTTTGTGGACAATCATCATCCTCGCTGCAGGAGGTCTGGCACTAGGGAAAGCAGTCAACAGCTCTGGCCTCTTGAGGACTATCGCTATCGCCATTACAGATGAAGTCGAGCACCTCTCGCTTTATGGTGTGGTCTGCGCTTTCGCTGCGCTGATCGCCGTCGTTGCGACGTTCATCAGTCACACTGTCGCGGCGTTGATTATCCTGCCATTGGTGCGCGAGGTTGGTGCCGGCATGGCGGAGCCACACCCTAACCTTCTGGTCATGTCTTCGGTGCTTATGGCATCTGCAGCTATGGGACTCCCCACGAGTGGGTTCCCGAATATGAGTAAGTCATGCCAGACACATTTCACCTGAGATAAATGGAGACTAACAATGTTTTTTCTCCTGTAGCTGCGATCATGATGGAAGACTCACAAACAGGGCAACGATATCTGCAAGTGCGACATTTCCTCACGAGAGGCATTCCTGCTAGCATCATGTCGTATGCCGTCATCATCAGTGTTGGATATGGTCTGATGGTTGCAGTCGGATTTTAAGTCGTAGCGTACAATGACAGCAGATAGAACCATCCTACTGAACTATATATGGCATTACCATGCCGCTTCATCATGTCTGGTACCAGGACGTTTTGCTCGTCAGAGCACTGTCTCCTTGCACGGGTCTCGCTGAGCATACTCTGTTCCACGACACGATCGGCATGAGGCATAACTGAACAGTTGATGCTGGCTGCAGGCATGTTGCTTCAAATCTTACATCATAGGGCAGTCATGGAAGACCTTCACTATCTTCTGGCCGGCGACTGGTGAAATATGGTGCAGCGGCAAGGTCTTCGATATGCTTGACCTTGAACGATAGTGTTATCTTGGCAGCCCTAGCGGTCTTCTGATCTATAGTCGAGTGCTTTTGTGGTGATTGCCAGGCAAGCCGTTGAGCACAAGAACGATTCAGTGCTGTCGTGGCGGCTGGCAGATGGTCAGACGTGTGTTGACGCGGGCGGAAATAGACGACGTGATAAGGTGCTCGTGGCAAGAAGACAGACCTGATGGCTCGAGTGGCTGCTTCTGTACGCGAGTTGCATTTGACAGCGCAAAAAGATTTGAGAGTCCGGAATTGTATTCGAATGTTTCCGGCTGCTGAGTACCGGATTAGTGTAATACATACAGTTGACTGACATAGCGACAAAAATGTCAAAAAATGAACCCGCGTTTCTGCGAGGTCATCTTGAGGACATGTCTTGCGACATCACCTGTTCGGTATTCGAGCTACCAGCAAGGCACCACTTTTCTTACAATGCATTCACCCCTGTTGAGCTCATATCAACTAATGAATAGTTGACGGTTTGGTCGGTGGGGTTACTGAGCAATGATCGATGGTCGTGCGCTCTTACCACTAAGCCAAATGGCCGTGGAGTTCTACCAGCCTGGTAGCTCGAATATGCTTGGTCAGCTTGAAGGCAGCGTATATGTAGATTGCCATGTACAGAAGCGTCATAATTCATGGACATTTGTGCGGCTTGCATACACGGTAAGGCGCAGGTCTTGTGCCCTTGGCCATCGAGTATCTTACAATTTCGACTTTGAGCTGTCCATTCCTACTCCTTCGTCGTTCTGTTCAGCGACTGACAGGTCGGGTAGCTTCAGCGGCATGATCCTTCGTGGACTTGATCCAGGAATCATGGCGTATCTGCAAGGGTGTTAGCTATGCTACGATACCATGAGGGGATGTCTCTGGATGTGGGAGGCATGGGCGCGCCGCTTGATACTCTCGCAGCTGTGAACGTCTGTCTGAGCTGCACGCCAAGCCTTGCTGCCTTTTGATACACTTACTTGGCAAAGTCCGTGACACCGTCATGATCCCTGAGATAGTCCTCGTCCAAGAACGTCTGGCCTGAAACATCCTTCGCTGGAGCTCTGATTATGGACAGTATCGCATCGGAGAAAATGCCAGGCTTCCTCAGATCCTTTCGACCATCATCAGACTGAACATTAGGAGGATATGATGCCTCGCGCTGAGTCGCCGCGGACTCAATAGCCTGCGTAGTTTCATCAGTATCCTGAAGCACGGCTTGTCGGACCTTGAACATGTGAATGTGCACTCACCACAGCGGGCCATAGGCTGGTGATAGCCATATCTGTCCTCTCCTCCCTTTCAAAATCCACAGCCAACCCCATAGTTAAGACACTCATGCCAACCTTACCCATCGCATAAGCCGCCTTCCCCTTGAAAAATCTCGAATAAATCGGCGGACTAATCACCACAATCCTCCCTTCGCCCTTACCGCTACTCCCATTCTTATACATCCACGGCAAAACCTCCTGCACCACGCCATACAAGCCCTCAGGATTAATCCTCTGCATCAACTGAAACCTCTTCATCGGCGTCTTCTCCACCGAACTCCACCAAATAGCACCTATCCCAAACAGACATCAGCAACCTATACAAGCCCGTCGCCGCACTAAACAGACATACCAGAATTATACACCACGACATCCACCCTCCCCTTCCACTCCCCCGTCTTCCTCACCAAACTCTTCACATCATCATAGCTCCTCACATCAACCTGCACAGCAAGCGCAGTCCCCCGATAAAGCTCCACAATCTCCCTCGCAACAGTATCAATCGTAGAGTCGAAGGAGTTCGGATTCGGAGGGAAAGGTTTGCAGTGCGACGCGTCCGAAGATGTCTTCGCAGCGACGACGACTATGGAGAAGTGTGTCAGCGGACTCACGTGTGGGTTTGAGGAGATATACCAGCATATCCGTTTCTGGCGAGGTCGATGGCGACTTGTCTTCCTATGCCTCTGCTTGCACCGATTACAAGGGCGACTTGCTGAGTCTGAGTCATGATGTTTCTGGGCCGGTTTTCTGAAGAGTAGGTGAAAGTAGAGGCAGATGCGACGTACACAGTGACCTACTGGTTTGAAAAGCGCCTACATGCTGATATATTGAGTCAAGCTCGTGATGATTCCAGTTATCGCAAACGCATCCGAGGTGTGAGGTGAGCTTCCAAAGGTGGAGCTCCGCTGTTTAGTGATCATCAGAATCCCGTGAATCTGTTTTACTGATCGTTATTAGTCCGTGCCGGGCAGCAGAATCAGTGCAGTGCTTTTCTTCTACGCGTACTGGTATACACGTCAGGTATGATGAGATAAGAGAAGAAACTGTGTTGAACTTTCGAAAGGCCTTTTTGTTCAGAATCGCTAGACTACTAAAGGTACATGTAATGCAGAAGGCATCCATCCCACAGACCACTGAGGTTCGATGCAGTATCCCATCTGCCCGGAACGCCTGCTCTTTCTCTGGCCATTATGCCAAAGTCCATGCGTTACGATACGTGAGCACGTTACAAAGCGTCAGTCAATGCATTGATCTAGTCGACCTCTTCCATGGCCGACTCGCCGGCAGCATCTGCTGGCGCCGCATCAGGCGCAGCAGCCTCTGCCTCAGTCTCGGCGTCCTCGTCAACGTTGAGACCGAGCGACACGAGCTTGTGGATCCGCTCGGCGAAATCGGCTGGCTGGTCGATGGTGAAGCCGGACACCAAGAGTGATGTCTCGTAGAGCAGGGTCGTAATGCTCTTGACAGTACGGTCGCTCTCGCCATCGCTCTCGACCTTCTTCTTGAGCTCCTTGATGATCGGGCTCTTAGGGGAGATCTCGAAAGTCTTCTTGCTGCTCATGTAGCTGGACATGGAGGTGTCGCGAAGAGCCTGTGCCTTCATGAT
>KZ106730.1:13258-24390 GCA_000504385.2 Exutisphaerella laricina CBS 326.52
GGGGGGGGGGCTGATACTGCCATTTTTGGCCGAGCAATATTGCATGCAGCACATGTGCGCTCGATACAGTGCGTTACACGGTCCTCTACGCCATTATTGTCGATATGGGTAGGATTCTGTCTGCAGTGAGGAATCTTGAAGCCGAAGCACTCGCAAATTCGCTGTGCATCTGCGAGCCACGCTGTACAACCCTGCGCAGCCGGGCCAATATCGTCTTCGTCGCCTGCGCTACGACACTTGAACAGACTGCAAAGAGTTTGGTGTGGTTATCGAGCTTGGTGCTGTTCGTATTCGAGGCCGCAGTCGGACGCGATCGTGGTAGCACGGCAGTAGTACACTGCTGGTGGTCGTGGCGGATTTGCTCAGTGTAAAGCAGAGAGGTGGGGAGGGTGTGTTGGAGGAGCCCTCTCATATGCACCAGCCCGTTGTAGACGCATTTCTGAATACGCAGTACTGAAGAGTCGCTTTCTGGACGTATCGCTAATCCTCCACTTCTGAGAACCGATCTTCTCTCACAGCCTGATCAACAGGATTCTGCACTCCTACACCAGCTGCTTTCAGCCTGAAACAATCCAAAGTTAGCAAGGAAGAGACATGCGAGGGACACCAGACCAACCTCTCGAACAGAACGAAAAGTCTCTCAGCCTCGCGTTGCTTTTCCTCATCGGTCCAATTGTGCGTGTCTGGCTCTGCCACTGCGTCTCGTCTCTGGCCCGTTACAAGGTTGATATCCTCGTCAGAAGTGTTCCGAGTTTACAGCGTTAAACTCGTTCTTTTGCTCCTGAGAAAGTAAGCACTGCAAAGCGTGTGAAATACTGATCCAGTTGAAAACCGTAAAATTTGACCTGGAGAAAGTAGTAGTGGCAAGTCATGACCAGTAGCCAAAAGGAGTACAACCCAACTCGACCCACCGCCGCGATAACACGCAGCAGCTGGGAGTCAAAGGGACTCAACCTAAGTCTACCTATCCTGACCACAGCATAACCAATCTCCCCAAAAGGTGTGCCTAGTATACAAGTATCGCCTGATCCGTATCTTCGTAGCGACAGACAGCATGGTGTATCGCGAGAAGGATCGATAGGCCGATCATTACTCAGAAAGCAAAAAGGTATCATCAACAAGCATCACATATGCCAGAAACAGAGAACGCCAGTAAAGGCCTCCGTCTCGGTATCATGTGCTCGTCACCCCAGAAGATCGAGAACGCTCATCATCTTCCAAATTGTAAACGCCTCAAACTCCGTCTTACTCTTGGTCCCATATGCTTCATGTGCCATTGTTATTCGTCAATTTCGTTCAGTCAAATCGTCGGATCGTACTGTTTTATGCAATCGTCGTAGCGGTCGTCATTAGCTCCTCCATCTTCTTATCGTAGCACTTCGTCGCTTGTTCACGCACTTTTTCTCGTACAGTGGCGTTCATTCGTCAGGGAGTCTGTAATATGCCTCCACGCCCCTAGTGCGAACCAACCCACGAGTCCAGAATGTCACGAACGTCGTTGTACTGGTCTTCCTGATCTCCACTGAGAAAGTCGTCGATCCCGAAAGCGTTACGTTGTACAGCGCCGAAGCTCTCACTGTAGAAGGTCGCGGGGCCGAGACCGTGAGACGCCTTGACACTGCTGACGTGAACTGTGTCCCAGTCAGAGTTGTATACGCTGGAGCCACTGCACGATTCTCCAGGTGGCGAAAACATCTCTCGACCAACATCTGGGTGAGAGTTCAGTACATCGAAATTCACAGTCTCGTCGAAGATGTCAATACCAGGCTCGATCGGACTCGACTCTCCTGTGAAACCAGAGGCGCCAGAATAGTCGCCGAAGTAAGCGTTGTCGTCACCAGCTGGGCTTGATCCGCCGTGCTTGGAAGATGCTGCACCTGGTAGTGCGCTTGGCGATGACCGCGAAGACAGCTTCGAAGGACACACAAGCTCAGCTGGCCCTTCGGGTATGCTGATATCGATGACGAATTTGGAAGCTGTCTGCTTGGACGATGGCGCCGAAAGAGGTGAGGTTGGTGGAGTATCCAGCCACGAGTTTGCTGCTGTGTTGAAGTGCGCATTCGCGCTGTCCATGTCGAGGAAGTCGCTAGCGTTCAGCTCATCAGAATCATGCTTTGGGGTATCTGGCATACTTCGCTCTGATGCTGGTGAACTCATGCTCTCGGCCAAACCCTCGTTGCCGTTTGCGTGGTCCAAAGATCGTGCAAGAGCGGCTTTTCTTGCGCGTGTGTCCAGGTCGGGGCGGCTCGAGCGCTTTGACTTGTCGGGGCCCTCTGATCGATCTTTCTTCGGTCGACCTCGCTTCGGCTTCTCTTCTTCCGCCTTTTGATACCCAGGCAGAACGCCTTCGCACATATCGCGTTGACGGTGTCGAGTCAGAGCATCGGCTCGTGCGAATGTTTTGCCGCACGGACATATTGCTGGTCGCTCGTTCGTGTGGGTGAGGTGATGGCGCTTCGTGTCGTGGAGTCTGTTAAATCTCTTACCGCAAGGGTTGCAGCGGAAACGGCGATCGTCGAGATGGTTCTGCACGTGGGATCGAGCATTTTCCTTGCGATTTATCTTCGCACCGCAGTCTTTCCACTTGCATTTGTACGCCTGGCCTTTATCGGTAGGGTGGACGAGCCAGGAATTGATCTGTTCTTCAGTGATGCCAGTATCAATGTAGGTAGCATCAATGCCAGCAGCGTCGAGAGCAGCTTGCTCTGAGCACATGGGACCGCCGCCCATCATGAAGTGGGGGCTGTTGAAATCGTCCTCTGCCCCAGCTGCGGCCTGGTAAAGTACGTCTGCTCGATAACCGCCCGGTATATGATCTCCATATTCTGCGGTCGCCTCCTCAAAAAGTGTCGGCATGGGGGTGCTGTGTTGGTGCGGAGGCGACGACGGATCGACCACTGAAGACGAGTAAGCTGATGCTGCATAGTCTTGCTCACCTGCAAAGCTGAAAGATCCATTGCTGAATGCTGTGCTCTGAGAGGCATATTGGCTGCCATCGTGGTTTTGCGGCATAGGCGCAACATCAAGCTGATAGCTTTGGCTACGTTGATGCTTCAACTGAGATGGTGGTGGGCTCGGCCACCCCTGGTTACGGTTCTGTGGTGTGTTTGGTACAGTCTGCGAGTATCCGTTGACTGGTGTGGAGGGCTGTCCATTGGCTGAAGACGTGGGCATGAGGTTCATGTTCGGTTGCGATAGAAATACCGACGCGGCCATGTCGCCAGCGATGGGATGGCCCACCTGAACGATTGGCATATTTTGTATGTTGGAGTTGGATTGCGGATTGGCTGGGCCGTTGCCGAAGTTCTGCTCATACCACATGAGATGGTTTTGCAGATGTTGCATGGCAACGGCTTGATCCGGGTTTGAGGGGCTGACGGATTGATTGAGGTTGCCGTTCAGCTGGGATTGAAGATGGGATTGGAAGTCGAGTGGCTGTGGGTAGCCCGGCGGGCGGCTTTGCTCCTGCGATTCTTGCTTGATTGATAAATGTTGTTGATCCGGTGGGAATGCTAGGTGAGTATCCAGGTGTGGTGTCCTTACGAGGGGCATTGCTGTCATTTGGTCCTGAGGCAGTAGAGGTCGAAATCCAGTATTTGCGTTGACGTTGATGGCCTGATCCAGTGACATGCCCCGACGATGTGTTGGTCGTGGATGTCGGGGAGGATGTCTGGGTACGGGCGTCGCAAGGACAGGAACCTCGAGCGATTGATTTCGTCTATGGCGACGGCGCTCTTGTATGGCGGTTCCTGGCAACATTGTGTGGTGTGGGCAAGACAGAGTGCGGTTCCAGTAGTTGTCCTAAGGCGGGTGCCTTGTTGTGGTCCGTTACTGCACAGCAGGTTAGCATGGAGGTGTTATGCAACCCGGTCCTCGATCAGGTCACTGACCTCTACGCAGTGCAAGCCGGAGCGCCGCCGGGCGGTGACTTCCTTAGTTTTTGGCCTCCTCTAACGTCAATCCCTTAACAGAAGAGGAGGAGAGGGGTGATGGGCCGATCAGGCCTTGAGCAGTGGTGGTGGTGGTAGAGGGGGTGTGTGGTTCGACCTGCGAAAGATAGTCTTGTGCTGCTATGTACGCACGATATGTACTATGGGGATGCAGCGGTCTTTGAAGAGGCTGGGAGTGCAGTATTTTAGTAGAACTGAGATCTGATGGGGAACGCACGGTGCCAGATCACGTCGTGACGACAACATCGCAGTCAAATCCGGTCGTGCAGGGCAACGAGCGTCTCGAAGCCGTGCCCACCCCTGCACAACGCCAAGCGCTCAAACGGCTTCCACGATTCTTCGCGGGCGTTTCGTTGCGCAAGCGCGTTTGTTTCAGCGTGGCCGTGGTCTCACTTGGTTGTCGATGTGCAAAGGCCAATTCTCCGATAGTAGCCATAGTGATGTACTGGCCGCAACGCCGTTGGTCAGGCGATGCGAGAGTGAGTTGAAGGAACCAAAGTCGAGCTGGGGACGAAGGCGAAGATCTCGTGCGCCCCGCCCGAAAGCGGGTGCCAACTTCAGGTTCATGTGTCCAGGGTGACCATGGAGAACATCGTTGCCAGGTTCGAGATCTGATCTGATATGATACAAAGCGCTACGCTTGCCGCAATCTTCGTTCCACATTGCGATGAGCTTCGCGAACTCATCGGCCATGAAGCATTTGCTAAGAATGCAGGTGGCTTACGCTTTCAAGGCAACTAGGGTTCTTCCCACCGGTTTTGCCAGCAGATGATGAGTGAGGTTCATGGAAATCTCGTCGTCATGAATGTCATAGAATCCATATGATATATACTGATGGGACCTCTGACAAACACAAACCTAATCGTTGTTTGTCCGCGCCTCTCATGGCGTCGTTACCAGCTCAGCATCGCCCAAAGTTGCCATGCGTGGATAGGTGTAAATCAACCTCGTATTGATCGTGCTGGCATCCTTGGCACACAGCATGCACATTACGGTAAGCACAAATATAGGGTGAAAGATAGATGCAAAGAATACTTAGACGACAGCGTTCTGGCACACAGCATATTCGGTAGCTGGGAGAACGAGATATAGCGTCTCATGAGATCCTGTACCGGACTGGCACCACCAATGGGTACAATGTGACTGAAGAGGCCAAGAGATTGTCAGAGTTCACAACAATCATGTTATCGAGTAGTGTCTAGAGTAGTGCAGCTCTACTCGCCAGCCTGCCGTGCTACGCACAGTACGAAGGAATCCCTTAACATGCCTTTTCAAACAAGGGAGTAGCCCAAGAGCGAGTCCCCAAGCCCCAACTCCGTCCCATGGCACGCCGGCTGATCCGTCGAGCTGCTCATAGTGGTTGTAATACCCTCCGAACGCCATCGCTAATCCGCTGAAAACACACATCATCCACAATTCGTCAGGCCAGTCGGCGTCTCTCACATCTGCTTGTAATCCACACTCCTCTGTCGTCTCTGCTTCCCTTGATGCCTGTGCGGGTTGACAGGCTGGCGAAAGTATGCACCATCATTGCCACTAGCAGCAGGCCCAGTCGGCACGCCACCATTGCGCATCCAAGGCTGCTGCTGGTTCTGCTGACATTGGAAGTCGCCCATGCCGTTCATCCCCATTCCCATTCCCATGCCCATGCCCATGCCCATGCCCATGCCTCCCATCATCATTGGGTTGAAGTTTCCTGGCATCATACCTGGCATCATGCCGGGCATGCCCATCATCATCGGATTCATCATAGGATTTGCGAAAGCGTTCATGCCCATGGCGGGTCCTGCACCGGACATGCTGCTCATTAGTTGCTGGAAATCCATATTCTTTGGCTGTGCCATGGCCTTTGGTCTTGTAGGTGGTTGAGATGTAGCAGATTGTGCTGCCGGACCAGTCGGCGGTTGCGGTGTGCCTTGCTTCGAAGGTGATTTCTTCATTTCAGCTGGGTTGCTTGGTCGACGCTTGTTCTCAAGTTCGTCATCTGCCTTGCGCTTTTTGAAGTCTGACGATGTCGATGCTGGTGAGCTGCCGCCGTTGACTTTGACTTCTGGCGCCGTTGATGGTGACTTCGCCTCGGTTGGCTCTGGCGTGCCTGCCGGACTATTTGTGGCTTCCTTATCCTTCTGGACCTTTTCTGTTTTCTTCTCTGTCTCAAAGTCGGCAAGCTTCTTCGCGGTATCGTCGTCTGGTACCAAGTTGTCGAGAAGGAAGGGTGATTCACCACAGTTTGGACAGGTAAGGTCGTTTTCAATGACTGCGGCGTCAATGCAATCATAGCAGTACGTCTTGCCGCAGCAAGGAGTCTTGTGCGGGTTTGCAAAGGGACGATTGTCGATTGAACACTCTAATCCACGATCACGAAGCTCTTGGTTGCCTGTCTCAGTTTCCTTTGCCTTCTCCGCAGCTGCTTTCTGCTGATCCTGAAACTTCTGCCACGCACTCTCGTCTGTTTTGGTTCTCACCCATTTACCGTCCTGTGTATACATCGCACCTTTGCCGAGCTTGGTCGGATCCACTTGACCATCCTCGCCGATGGCATGCTCAACGTCAAGCGCCACATGGAAAGACTTCGGAATACCAGTAGTGCGCTTGAACTTGTGCTTACCATCAAAGTTCGGGTCATTGTTGGTCGGGCACGCCTGTATCCAATGGCCACCTTTGCCACAGCGATGACACATGTAACCTGGTGGAAGAGGCTTGTCAGGTACTGCAGCAGACTTGTGAGTATTCTTGAACACAGGTCTGCCGGCGGAGTTCTGCAGGTCTGCTTTCAACTGATTATTGCTAGCATCAAGTACAGCTTGCAGTCTCTCTCCCTCCGTCATCGCACCCTCATTCCCGAACATGGTCGATGCACCAGTCGACTTTGAATTGATGTGGTTGTTCTTCGCATGTATCGGCATTTGTCCAGTGACATAACGTGCCGCTCTCCCAGCGCCTTGTCTTGCTGCAGGACGTCGCGCCGCCACAACAGTAGTTGAACGCGGAATTTCTGTGGTATCATCATCGTAGACTACGCCTTCGTCAGTATGTGTTGAGCTTGGGACAGTGCACAAGGCAAGGTGAGACTCACTTTCATTGGTGTCGGATGATCGTATCTCTAGATCAAAGTCCTTGCCGTCTCCGAGACGTGCTATGCTCATGATCTCGCGCTTCACTTCAAACACAGACAGACTGGTGCCATCGAAGTTGATCTGAGTAGTGTCCTTTTGGGACTTGAACCTGAAGAAGATGGAGGAAGACATGGTTGCGTACGGGTCGAGTCACCAGCGGACCATAAGAATGTAGACCTCGGGGTGATGTTACTGTAGTTGGTGGTCGCTCCAGATGAACACAGCAGTATGAATTCTTTCTCGCGATAAGAGTACACGTGAGTAGATAAGGTGAGGGGACAGCTGGTGTACAAGCGAACAAGAGGCAAAGCCTTCTAGCTCAAAGATACACGAACTTAAAGGTGGGTTTGAATTGAATAGCAGCTGCCTGCAACAATGCCTGCCAAGTGGCTGACTGACTCTTTCTCAAAGTAGAGGTCTGAAGTGCGAAGCCGCGGTGAAGCAAGCCGACACCAAGACACAGAACGAGGCGTGAACAAAGCACGGTTGTGTTCAGATAAGACAGTGTTTGCGTCGATTCCACTTCCTCAGTCTTGCGGTGATGTCCCTAATGCCCGTCACCCGATTGTCTTCGCTGCTTATCAAGCCTTCAGCCGCTCGTGAAGTGTCGTCGCAGAAGCCGCGAGCGGGCGGACGTCTTGGAAGGCGCTGCCTGTACGGCGGTGTTGAGTGTGTGGAGGATGAAAGGCGCGCCAGTGGTGTCGCGGCAATGAAGAACGTGGAAAAGTAGAGAAGGGGGGTGGTGGTTGTAAGGACGTGGAGGTTGGTGTAAGGAAGAGAAGCAGGATGCGACGGTCGGCAAAGAAGAGATGCACAGCCGAAGACGGATCTAGGCAGCATACGGCACTTCCCGCATATCCTGCCTGAGGACACACTTCTTGCAAACCCCGCGCTAGAAGCAGGCAGCCACAGTGGCGCCCGCTCAATTCACCATGACACAAACAAATAGAATCGAAGACGTGTCTTGCATTTCTGGACTACTTCAACCGTGCCTGACAGGTGTCCTCGTGATGCTCCAAGTCAACCACTATCGCCACATACGCCAATAGTATGTTCGCCCTCAAGTCCCTGTCTTCCTATCTCTTCAGCAGCTCAAGCAAGGAGAATATCGCTGAGCTTCCGCAAGGACAGCTCTACATCGTCCGTCCACAGTCGCCAAAGGGCTACAGTGAACTCATCTTCAAGGACGCCGCTGCATATATTCGCAAGACCGGCCAGGAGTTTCAATACCAGCTTGTCGTCCAACGTGCTTACGAGGAAGGCGAGGCCGAGCTGTTGGAGGAAGAAGGTGGTGAAGAAGGTGCCATCGACACGCTTGGAGACAAGGACGAGAAGGTTTTCTTGCTCGACGAGGAGCTGCACTTTCGTGTCTCACTACGGAAAGACGGTGAGGTTGTGCTAGCTTGGAACGACTTCTCTGGTGACGACGGTGATCTGTTTGAGTTCGTTTGCGATTCGTGCACTCGATCAGAGTCGGCGACCAACTTCGAGCTCGTAGCAGTTCGGTGCCAGTACGAGCGCAAATACAAGAAGAGCCAGGCGTACGCTACTGAACAGGACCTCGACGAATTCTACTTTGACGACGAACCCATTCCAGCTGCTAGTCCGCCTACTGGTCCAAGCTCTCGATCGCCAACAGTATCTTCTACATCACAATCCTTGAACGATCTCCGCCTGCTCGAAGACTCTCCAATGGCTCGTGATTCGTCTAAGAAGGCGCTTGTGCCGCAGAGCAGAACCATCGAACAAACGCCTACGAAGGCTCCCACGTACCGCGATGTGCCAAAGAGCACCGAAGTGCTGGCCAATGAGGATGCTGAGCTGCACTTATTCGACTTCCAGTCAGGAACATTCTTGCTGCAGGACGATGACGTGCAGGCAATTGTTGCGGAGACAGGCAAGTGGACATACTGGTTGCAGATCACCGGTGAGAAGAAGCAATGGCTGGGGCAGGAGGTGATCACTGATATAAATCCTGTTTTCAACTTCGAATACCTCAGCTTCATTTTCAACCACTATACCGAAGATGGCTCCGCGTATTCATGGCTCTTAAAATTCAAGGATCGTGCGACCGAGGAGCGTTTCCAAGAGGGACTTATGCAAGCACTTTGGGAGCGCTTGAACCAGGTCAAGTGGCAGAAGCAGACTGAGAAAGACTATGTCCTGGATGCATTCAACGACTTGGTGCTGGCAGACGACAAGGACGACGCAAGGGAACGCGAGGCAGCAGAAGAGGACGAAGAGGAGGACGAGGAATTCGAAGACGCTGTTGATGACCGTTCGGAGACACCAGACTACGACGAAGATGAAGATGAGGACGAAGCGGAAGGTTTGGACAAAGACGGTAATGTCAACAGCCAGCTCGCGGTTGGTGCAATGATAGATCGCTCATTCGTCGTGCGTGGTAACAAGATTGGCGTATTCAAGCACAACGATGAGAACAAGCTCGAGTTCAGCACTGCCATCAACAATGTCGCGACTCCAAAGGGCAAGTCGTTCTCGCCGAAGAAGGTTATGCTCCATATGTCAGATCGCAACATGATTCTGCAGAATGAGGGTGACCTAAACAGCCTCTATCGCATGGATCTGGAGACTGGCAAGGTTGTCGATGAGTGGAAGGTACACGATGACATTCCAATCAACACGTTCGCGCCTGAAAACAAGTTCGCGCAAACGACAGATGAGCAGACCTTCCTAGGTCTGTCGAAGAACGCTTTGTATCGTGTTGACCCGCGTTTAAGCGGCAATAAGCTGGTCGACAGTGAGCTCAAGCAGTACGTCAGCAAGAACGATTTCTCTGCCGCAGCAACGACCGAGAAGGGCTACATTGCTGTCGCTTCTAACAAGGGCGATATTCGCATGTTCGATCGACTCGGCATCAATGCAAAGACTGCACTGCCAGCACTTGGTGATCCAATCATCGGCATGGACGTCAGCGCAGATGGACGTTGGGTACTGGCGACAACCAAGAACTACCTCCTGCTCATCGATGCCCTGCAGGGACCGGATAGTAAGAACGCTGGGAAGCTTGGTTTCGAGAAAGCATTCGCGAAGGATGAAAAGCCACAGCCACGTCGTCTTGGCCTCACGCCATCACACGTTGCCCAATTCCAGCACGAGACTAAAGCGCCGATTTCCTTTACACCTGCACGTTTCAATCTAGGTGCGGGCAAGGACGAAACAACCATTATCACTGCCACCGGACCATTCATCGTCACATGGTCGCTCAAGAAGATTTTGCAAGGACGAAAGGACCCTTACAGCATCAAGCGCTATGCTGAAGAAGTCAAAGCAGACAACTTCCGTTTCGGATCGGATAAGAACATTGTCGTCGCTCTCCCGAATGAGGTTGATACTGTTCGCAGAGCACAGCTGCAACGTCCAACCAGAGATAGCATCATGGCGCCCCCGTCCACACCTCGTCGTAGCAAGGGCAGAGGGAGCTATCTCAGTAGGAGTGAGATTGTCAATTCACCCTATTAGATGGCGCCAGTGCTGGATACAATGCCGGTGTGATAGCAGCAGTCGACACAAGTGAAGAGATGGCCTTCGGGACGAAGGATGGAAGGGATGGAAAGAGGCGTTCGGCTCGCGGCACTTCAGAGGTCAGTATGGTTGCTCCTTGATACGATACCCTTTGGCGCTCAGCCTCCATCTGTGCTGTGGTACTATGGATTAGCCTTGATTTACGATGATGAAAGAATGAAGTATCTTTACCGATCTCGATTCAGATTGTGCGAGGGTTGCTTTCTCTATTATGTCTTACATGTGGGTCGCATCTATCGTGTTACTGTGAGCATAGGAGCCAGAAAAGACCAGCTTCATGGACCCCTACCATTCCCCCACACTTACGACGGTGCGCGGTAACTAGTTCTACCGATTTTGTCGGTTGGTAGGTATAGACCGCCTTTAACGGTGCGCGGTAACTACCAACCGACAAAACCAAGTTTTGCATATCAAAGCATTGTTTTTCACTATGTTATGCCGAACAGCACTACGAACACACCTCAAATCGTATATATCTATAAAGTAGCCTACTTATTACCTATAAACTTCTTAGTCTTAT
>KZ106730.1:24406-51836 GCA_000504385.2 Exutisphaerella laricina CBS 326.52
ACACCTCAAATCGTATATATCTATAAAGTAGCCTACTTATTACCTATAAACTTCTTAGTCTTATAGCGCCTATAAGAGTAAGACACCCAAGGAGCTGGCTGTCTTTCTTAGCTGAGACTTCGGAGCAAATAGAAGTCTGCCAACCTTATATTACCGTCTTCGCCGAGCGCTTTCACTATCTGCCGGCTTCACCACGATCGCGCTGTAGAAGCTCCTCCAGGGAGATCGCCAAAGTCCTTGTTGAAGAGAATCATGGTCTCTACGCCTCACGGGGACCAGAAGAGCACACTCCAGTACCGAAGAGCATCTTCTTTGTGTACACCGAGAAATTTTTCCATTTCAAATTCGTGCTGTCCAGCGGAGGCAGTCGCTGGATCAATAGATACCAGAACTATACCCACACGCAAGAGTGGTTCGATCGAGTCATCAAAGGGACGTGGCTCCAGGACAGTAAAGACTGGGTCTTCGTCAAGCGTAGATATCAACACGTGAGAAGTACAATGGAGCAGACATCGTGAAATAGGGGACATTGCCGATACACAGATCGCGAGAGATGTGTCTGGTTGTGAGGACGTGTGGTGGCGGCGATGTTCGGGCCATGATGAGCTCAGCATCATCAAGAAGGTCATTCAACCAGTCGGCATGGTGCAGTTCGCGTGATCGTTTACAGGTTACGCGGCGAATACCAGGCAAGCGAATAGAGCGTGCAACGTGGTGTCTCTTTGTTAGGTTGTTCAAAACTTTGCCGGATCCTGTGACTCCCCTGTCTTTCCCCTATCTCCTTCTCAGGCGTATGCATCGAAGCACATGTGCCCTTCTCGTATGGGAACACCTAGAGAGATGGTACCTATATGAACAGCCAAAAAGGGACAAACAAAGCAGCTGTACGAATGCTGTGCTATTTGACGCCTGGTGCGATACACTTATTCGAAAAGCAGATGGCCTTGCCCATTTCATCAGCATACCGCTAATAACTATTCGTCAATGTTCTCTCTGGTGCCTGGACATAGCTACACAGAACCAGAAGGGCTGCCATATGCACCGGTTTAGCAAAAGCCGTCATGATGGAAATGTTCTGTGCCCGCATGCCCGATCACCGAAACGATCTCTCAAAAGCCGTCGTGCGTCGCCGTCACGAACGCCCCAGTCAACCCTAGTGCTGTGGAGAGCATCCTGATCAGTCTACGATATGATTCTGGGAGTGCTAGCGTTGATGGGTTGGTATGTAGCCAAGAACAAGTCACGGAACTGAAGTCTTCCAGGAGGCTCGGTGGCGAATTGTGGCCGAGTGAGCAGATGGAACACGCCTGGTTCAACAAAGAAACGATCGAAGACTTCATGTCTTAAACGCTTAACGCTTCACGGTACTTTTCTTCCTCTCTACTCATCAGAGAATCCACCCTCTCCCAGATCAACCCGCCCAATGGACCACACCTCCCTCACATCCTCCTGCTCATCACTACTCAGCCCCAACCCACCAGCACCGCCCTCAGCCTCCTTCCTCTCCCGAGCCTGACTACTCAACCTCAACGCAATCCTCTTAAAGTACTCCTGTATGCTTCTCTTCTCTCCAGGTCCCATACTCGCCCCAGCTCCAGCCATAAATTTTTCAAATACCGCACCTTCCTCTTCCACAACTTGGAAGACGGCCAAGAACGCCGCTTCAGCAGCGAGCTTGACGGGAATGACGGGGTCGCGAACGCCTTTGAAGATGGCTGGGACGAGAGTGCCAAGGTGAGGGCGGATGAGCTCGTTGTTTTCGCGAGATATGGTGCGGATGACAACGAGAATGAGGCGGCGGGTATCGACTGGTGCACCAGGGAGAACGTATTCGGCGAACACGTCGAACAGAGGTTTAGTGCCTTCGTATGTTTTGTTACCAGTCTCGGAGAGGAGGTACTTGCCTGCTGCGAGGACCGCATTGTCGGCGACGAATGGCTCTTTATTGCGAATACCGTGGATGATGATGGTGCGTGTGATGTCGTCTAGACTGCCAGTCAGTGTTTCTGGTGCGTCCAGCAACACTGCGTTAAGTCCAAGGATCGAGGTGTGTGAGAAGTCCTTGGTGAGTACACGACCCTTGACCAGCTGTGTCTGAGTATCGGATGGCAAGGTCTTGACCAAAGCGCCGAGTAACTTCGCATACGTAATGTCGAGTGCATCATCCGACTCTCCTGAATCCGAATCGATCAGGCCGAGGATGGAGTTACGGGATATGTCGTTCATATTGGCGCCTGCCTTGCTGACGACTTCATAGAGTGCCTTCAGCATAGCATTCTTGACGCCAGCGTCTGTTGTCTTAGACCCAGTAACGAGCTCGGCGATGAGAGGGTCAATACGTGGTGTCATAGTGATCAGGGTGCCGAGAGCCCTCGCGGCACGCGAACGCAGCACCTCGCTCGAGGGATCTGCCAGCGACTTCGCAAACGTGCGCTGCAATTGCGGCAAAAACGGCTTGAGGAAAGTCGGGATCTTCTCAAGCAGGTTGTTGAGTGTGAGTAGGATGGCAGCCTTCAACTCTGTTGAGCGTTCTGACACAACACGGATCAGAGGTCCAGTGATCTGCGTGACGAATGGTCGCAGACCATCGGCAGTAGTGCGGTCAACCAGGTCCGAGAGAGCAAGAGCTGCTTGTGTCCGCTGCTCTGCAGATCCGTTCATGAGACCCTGTAAGAAAATTGGCAAAATGGCGTTGATGCCCTTCGGCAGCGAGAAACCTGGCAGCGCGTGGCCGGCAACGCCCACTTGGTTGAGTGTCTGTCTAGTCGACACAACGAGTGATTCCATCTCTTCTTTGCGCAGCTTCTTCATGAGAGCATCTAGCGCCGTGTAAGCCGCCTTGACTACATTCGAATCACTGTCGTCGAAAGCGATGAGCAGAGCACGAATTATATCCGGATAGTATCGCGAGAAGTCGATGTCTGTTGCTTCGAAGAACTTAGCGAGATGCAGATCGGCAGCTGCACGCCTACGGTGATCGTCGTGCTTGGCCATGCCGAGCATAGTGCTCATCATGGTGTTGAGGCCATCATATTCATCCACCGAGAGCAAGATAGTATCAAACGATGCCTCGAGATCAGACTTCAGGTCCATGTCCCTAGCGGCGATTACGTTGTCCATCAGAGCATTCAAGATATTGGGCAGTCTTCTTGTCATAGCAGAGCTAGCCACCTCAGCGAGAGAAGCCAGCGCTCGAGCGTTGAAGCCAGAGATAGGTGAAGCGAGAAGAGTCGGCAGCAAGTTCGGGAGAATAATGTTTGATCTACTCGCGTCCGTAAGCAAGGTGAGGAGAGCTGACAGCGCGTTGTCTTTTTCTTCTTCGGATCGTAGCAGACTGAGTAGGTTCGGTAGCACTTGGTCAACAGCACGCTTGCCAAGGACTTTTTGCAATGAGTCAAAGGCCTCTGCCGCAGCTTCTCTGACGTCCTCATTGGAGTCAACAAGTGCTGTCCGCACCACAGAAATGAGGGTCTTCTCGTACTCTTCGAGCGAATCTGGTGTCGCAGCAGAGACGAGTTCGCGCAGTGCGATACAGATCCCTTCTCTGGCATCTGTATCGGTAGAGGTCTGCAGTCCCTCTTCGAGAGTCGGCAGTAGTGTTGCGAGCACGCCTTCTCCTGCTTTCCTGATAAGTTCACCAAGAGCGTTGCCAGCAATAACTTTCTGCTCTG
Source organism: Exutisphaerella laricina CBS 326.52 (assembly GCA_000504385.2). Lineage (NCBI taxonomy): Eukaryota > Fungi > Ascomycota > Dothideomycetes > Mycosphaerellales > Mycosphaerellaceae > Exutisphaerella > Exutisphaerella laricina. The sequence continues at coordinate 28,078 of KZ106730.1, forward strand.
GGTTCGAGCTCGCCAGTCTCCGAATGAGAAGTTGAGTGAGCGTTGGTACGAGCTCACGTAGCGTACGTGGTGATGATACAAGTGCCTTCCAGACATTCATAGCGGAGGTACGAACAAGCCCAGAGGTATCACAACGACATATGTAAAGAGCCGAGAGCACTCTGCTGCGCTTCTCTTCGCCCAGCACTTCCAGGAGGGTCTGCCCTGCCTCGTTTGCGCCCTCTTCGATGTCTTCTGCTTCAGTCTTGCCGCTGATACCTGTGAGGTTGAAGAGAAGGTCGCCTACGAGCTCAACAGAAGATAGACGGATGCGGTAACTGTCATCCGCAAGACCACGCTCGAGCTCGGGAAGCAAAAGATCAACGGAGCGAGCTGCAAAGTTCTTGACGAGAAGACGACCGGCGCGCAAAGCGGTCTCACGGATTGATTCCACATCGTCTGCAAGTCCTGCAAGAATCGATGGAATGATTCTATTGAGGTAATTTGCAAAGCTGTTTCCGAAACAGGCTGGCAAGAAGATGAAGAGGGACATGAAGCCTTCGCGAACGGATGACTTGGAGCTGGACACGTTCTGTAGAATGGTGGGCAGTGTCTCTTCAAGTCGGCCGGTACCAAGACCAGCGAGAACTTCAGAAAGTGCTTGTGCGGAACCAAGACGATCACCTGCGCCAGAGTCGGATTTGAGTGTAGCCATGAGGCTTGGAATAAGATCCGGTAGAGCGTCTTCGCCAAGCTTCTCGATAGTAGAGCCAAGTGCTTTTGAAGCGGTGGCACGAGTGGTAGGCACAGGGTCGACCACGGCGACTCGCAGTCCGGCAACAAGGATCGGAAGATGCGCTGTGAGATCCTTCTTCTCGGTGAGATGTGCCAGGCTGCCAATGATCTGCGCAGCTTTCCGCTTCGTGGCCGAGCGATCGCCAAGTCCACGTTCCAGAATGCGTACCACGAGCGCCAGAGAGGGTGCATCAAGGTAGTGGATGAAATTGACCTTGATTAGTGCGTCAAGCGCCTCGTCAGTGTATTTGGTAGGATCACTGAGTGCCTTGAGCAAGATGTTGACTTGGCTCTTGACTTCGGGGTTGCTAATCACCTCACCAAATCGCTGCAAACTTCGGTTAGCGGAACTGCGCACCTCTTTGTGGCTGTCATTGAGCACGTCCGTCAGCGGTGGAATGATGTCTGGCAGTGACACGGCGAGCTGCTGCGGATCGAGGTATGCCATGGCACCGAGAGAGTCGCAAGCACCCTTTTTGCTTCGCCATTGCTGCTCGTCTAGGCCTTCAAGGAGCTGTGGTAAGACTTGCTTCACGCCGAAAGAGCTGAGTGAAGCGAAGCACGTCTTCGCTGCGTCGAGGCAGGCTTCTCGCACATCGGCACTTGTGTCACCGAAGCCAGACAGCAATTGAGGCACAAGCTGAATCACGTAGGGTTCAAAGACGCGCTCCAGAAGCAGAGATAAGAGTTCAATTGCTAGAAACGCTCCTTGACGCTCGTTGGGATCTTTCCTGTTCTCGGTGGCGCTTCTCAGTGTAGACATCAGTCTTGTGTCCTTCATGATGGAGATGCCTCTGCCCTTGACAATGCCGGCCAGGCCGTAAGCTGCGCCACGGCGAGCAGCATATTTCTTGGCGTGAAGTGTCTCGTCGATGGTTTTTTGCATATACTGCCCAGCTTGCTCGCGTGACGCACGAACAAGCGGGGGCAAGCATTGCGCCACGGCATACTGAACAGACTCCGACGGCGTACTGAGAGTGGACAAGAGCCTGTTGACGACCTTGGGTATGCGTTCATCACCATGTGGTAAGTGTCTGGCAAGAGCACCGTATAGGATGACTACTGCTTCATTAACAAGGTCTTGCGTTTGCGAGTTGCTGCTTGAGCCCAGGGTATCCTCGCAAAGCGTCATGAGTGGTTCAACGAGGTCTTTGCCACGAACCGAGACCACGCCGGTTGCTGCTTCCACCATGGCGTCTCGGACGGTAGTGCTCGTGTCGCTCAGTGGGCCATTCTGGATCAGAAAGTCCAGGAAAGGTTTTAGTTGATCCGTTGGGAAGGTCGGCGCCAGCTCCTTGAAGGTCAACGCAAAGCCGTGTCTCGATTCCCACGGGTCGGAAAGATCTTGCTTCATTGGCATGCCGTATCTGTCCACTGTCGGCTTTCTCGGCTTTGCAGCATCTGTATAGCGTTCCTGAATGCTGAATAGTACTTCTTGGAAAGTGTTTGGGTTCGCCTTGACCGCGGCAGCTACAGCTCTTGCTGCGGCACGCCTAAGCTGTGAGTCCTTCGACTCTAAATACGGCAAACATTGGATCGCAGCGCTAGGTACGACTTTCAGCTCGTTCTCTTCCCATATCTCATGAGCGATCCCGGCATTCTCATCGTCATCGTCGTGGCATGCCAGCCAGATCTCCTCGTAGAATTCCCGATCGGTCAGTTCGAGCTCTGCGCTTATAGCCTGCAGGACAGCGTTGCGTACTGAAACATCGGCGACGAGTGCACCCTTGACGACAATGTCAGTTTCAGCGGTAGTTATGCTTGGCGCAACACATCGGCAGAGGTCGGCGAAGCAATCCTTGATATCTCGGAAGTGCTGAGTATACCGCTTCATTGATGCAATGAGGACGCTGAGTATCTTCTGTCGAGGTAAACGTGTATCCTCACAAGCCTGCGTGTGGAATGACAGGAACTCGACCGCCAGAACGATCTGCTCGTCTGCTTCTTCGCCAGCGCGGTCGATGCCGCCGTTCTCCAGAATCAGGAAGATGAGCGAGGAAATGTAGCTCAGGGTCACTGCGTCAAAAGGTCGCTGCTCGCCGAGGAATCTGATACGGTACAATATTCGTGTCACCAGTTCACCAAGTGGTTCAGCGAGCAGGTTGTCCGGCAGTATTGTGATTCCAGCGGAACGCAGCGTAGCGACACCAACGAAAGGTCGCATTTGGCCCAGTCGGCTTGATGTCTTCTCTGAGCAGCAGAGATAGCCTATAGAAGCCGCGTCACCAAGAATAAGCCCAGCACCAGCTTGCACGACCTCAAAAAGTAGCTTCACTGCTGGCCCGAACCATGCTTCTGCTTTGGTCGGTGGTCCCGTTGCAAGTGCGGTAATGACTCCGATGCCTCGTCGTAGTCGCGATGCCACTTCGTTGACATGTTGTCTGATTTCGGATTCTTTCTTGAGCTGAGCGTTGACTTTTGCCTGCTCATCTGGCGTGAGCTTCTTCGTCGTGCCCTTCTTGACGGCAATTTGAGCTCGCAGCTCTTCTTCGAACTTAAGAATCTCGTAGTCCTTGTCGTTCTTGCTGACTTGACGGGTCTGGTTCGAGGTTGACAACACATCGACGAATGCTGTGCCCTCAGGAGTCCTTGAGATAGCCGCTTCTGTAGGTCCGATATCTGCTAGCTGCTTCGGGTCTAGATCCAAGGAGATTTGGGCGACTACTAGTGGTGTCATATGCTCAGGTGCAACAAAAGCAAGATCAGCAGTAGCAGCACAAGCAGCTAGCTGGAATGATGGCAATGGTTGCCACATCGGGTTTTCAGTTACAGCCAATATGCGCACCAAGCAATCCTTGGGTGATTTCTTCACCAAGGCCCCAGGATCAGTGCCAGTGCGCAAACATAGCTCGATCCACGGCGCCTTTGGTATCAGCTGAGGTCTGCAGAGAACGAGGAGTGCCCGCAGCGTAGTCTCGATGACTTCCTTGTCAAGACTTAGTCCCGACTTCGATACGGTCCCCCCGTCCAAGCATATCGACCGAACGACTTTGAAGAGCTCATCGTGACCAGTCTTCGACGCCACAGCTGTGCTATCTTTGCTCTCCAGCTCCAGATCCTCGCACCACTGCCACAGCCCTTTCACGACGACTTGAGCTGCAACGTGTGGTGCACTCAAGTATATTGTTTGCAAGGCAAGAGCCGCTTCCTTTTTGACCTCGGGTGGCACGTTGCTGGATGCAATGAGGTAGATGATCGTCTGCGCCCAAGCTACAGCAAGCGCATCCTGACCGTTCTCGCTTTCGAGTCGAGGAAAGACAGCATTCACTGCTCGCAAGAACCACTTCAGATCCTCCTTGGTGGTCAGTTTCGTATAGACACGCGGGTTGATCAAGAATGAAGGCTTTGGTTCCACAGCCAAGACTTTACTAGCAATGCTGGCTTTCTTAACGATCGACGCATTTTTCAAGTTGGGCATGCCCGGTACTCGAGCGAGGCACAATGCTATCGCCGCACATCCCACAGACACTTGTCCATTCTGCACAGCTGGTAGTGGATTCGCTTGGACGTCGTTGAAAGCATCGATTAGCTTTCCAGTGCATGCGTCGAAAAAGGACGTAGTGGCCTCGTTTGCAAGCGTCTCTGGTGTCACAGAGGAGATGATTTCGGCGAAGCTCAATGCCCAGATGCGCCTCATTGGCAGTCGCTTCTCAGCCAGGCCTTTATTGAAAGCGTCGGTCGTAGCAGTATCGAGCTTGGAGCCCTGCTCGAGTGCGAAGCGGACGAAAGTGGCGATGCAGCTGATGATGGCAGAAGCTGCTGGCTCGTTGCCCTCTTTAGCGATAACGGGTATCAGTGCTTGCGGCACTTTCGCGGCTAGTGACGCCGTTGGCAACAATGAAGACAGCATCTCGGCATGCAGTACACGATGATCGGCTGACGCAAGTTTGTTCGTCTTCAGCGGCGTGAGGATTTCATCAGCTGCCTTCTCCACAAGCTTCTCATCCTTTGATCGTCGTGCAATTGTCTTTAAGGTTCGTACAGCACCTTCGCGTGTTGTGGCGTTCGTGGACTTGACATTGGCAAGTAGTGGTTTGACCAGATTTGATGCAAGAATATCGGAAAGATCCAGGCCCGGGGCCAATGCAGCAAGTACTGGAGCAACAAGGTCGTTCAGGACGACTTCTGGTGCACGCAATAGAGCTTTCTCCGCAGTCGGTATCACTTCTTTCTTCAGATCATCCACCGAAACATATGCTGCCCAAAAGTCGTGCAGAGCATTCCCGATATATGCCGGAAGCTGTGTTTTGGAGCCCAAGAACTCCCTGTTGTAGAATGCGACATAGTCCTGCTTCCTGCTGTCCACGACACTCTTCCGTTCGGCTACTCTCGCGCATACGCCCGCAATGACGCCGAGGAGCAGAGCATTCTTTGGAGACGGTGATGCAGCTTTGGCGGACAACTTCGTGATGCATGTATCGATAGCTTCCGACCCAAATGGCGCTTTCAGAACGACGCGTATCGCGCGTCTGCTCACTCGAAGGGCTGTAGCCACAGTGCTGCCCTTTGGAGTAGACGCAAAGAGTATGTTCAGTGCATTCGTGAGTGTTGACACCGCCTTTTCTCCCCATGCGTGGAACAGCTCCCTCTGTTTCGCCGAATGCTGTATCAGTAGTGAAGTCCATCTGACCAACACAAACGCGTTGCCTGGCGCGATGGCGGTCTTACTCGACTCTTTCTCCAGAACGTCAACAAAGCCAGGCAGGATTTTAACCGCTTCATCAAGGCCGGCAATGGCGGACAAGCATGTTTCCGCGGCTTGTCGAGATCGCGTGTCGACGTAGAGAGGTAATGTGTCGAGGAGAGTGCGCAGAACAGCAGGAACTTGAGGAACAGCAATTTCTGCGCCAGTGTCAGAAACGCCATCAAGATTCCTCCAAGAAGAGAGTCTTACACCTACCTCGACTCACGAGCTTGTCGTGGATGCTATGCAGCTCGCCAGTCCTGCGCTTTGTGCTGTTCGAGTGCAGTACTTGCCTGGCCTCCCACGGGTCGAACGTATGATCGCCATTTGCCACGACCTGTGTATCTTCTTCCGCCATCTTGATGTCTAGTCTCTTTTCTTTTATGGCGGGACCACCACCCGCTATGCCGCCGTTCGTGGTATTCTTCCCAGTTGTACAACCATCAGGCAAATACCTTTTATGCTGATTGTCCGTCAGCAATGACGAGTCAAACGTCAAAATCCAACGCGATCCAGCGCAGCAGCAGCGACAGTGTTATGCACAATTAAATGTATGGCTTGTTCGGTGTCTGTTTCGAGGTTCAGTCTCGTCTCGATGGAGGATCGGCCCGTGCTTCGTGCTTGGCGCGGCGGATGCGCGTCACCAGCAAGTCACGTGCTTCATGACTTACGACTTTTGTCTATCATCGACGTTCCTCTTTCCTTCTTACAATTACATGGACACTGCTTCACATTGCTCGAGCGACTTGGACTATGGCTAAGAAGAAAACTAAACCAGCTGCTAATCCGGCAAGAGGCTTCGCAACGACTTCGATTGCTTCAAAGCCAAAGCCGGAGGACAATGTGCTGTCTGTCGCACCGAGCAGCAAGACATCAGGGGCAGCCTCTCCAGCAGACAACTCATCTACGCCTGCAACGTCAGTAGGTGTCCGAGAGGACTTATCAGCGCCGGAATCAAGAGACTTGCACGAACTGAGCCCAGAAGAACTCGAAGCACAACTCGAAGCATCAGAACTTCAACGGTTCATCGAGAAGTATGGCCCCAAAGTCAAGAAAGAAACTGTTCGTCAAGTCGCCAGAATCTCGACGGAGAAGCGACTTTTGCGTGGCCAAGCGGATTATTTCTCCGTCAAAGACTGGCTGCCTGAGGAGTTGATGCAACAGATTCTGGAACTGACACTGGATGATCTTCGGCGAGACTGTGAGTCTGTCAAAAAGAGTAAGCTATCGGTAGGCGACGATCTCATAGCAAAGGTATGGCAACTACGCTCTACTCTCCTAGATCTCGATCTCCCTTTGGCTCGAGTAAACGAAGTTCTGGCTTGGTTGGTGGCGAATCCACCATCGGAAACTCTTCAGAGTGTAGCGTGGGGTATCGAAGAATGTCTCGAGTGGCTAGCTGTCAATTGCTCGGATGAGTTAGAAGCGTACGACTTCCAGAAGCCAAAGCCGTCAGCCGGAATCGCTCCTGTCGAAGAAAAAGAGCACAGTTCTAGTTCGAGCCCTGTTGCCGACCATAAGCACGATTCGCCGACGTCGACGGATGCTACAGCGGACTCCGGTCAGGAAATCGAGGTCAGCGACGTTGAGAGTGATCTTGAACCGGACGAGCTTCTTTCAGTGTATCTCCGCACCAAAGCGAGGTTATACAAGCTTAACCCTGATGCGGACAACCCGAAACGAGGCAAGTCGGACAAGTCAGTGTCGACACCCGCAAGAACAGCCACAGGAAGCGGCGAGCGAAAGCTTGAACAGAAATTGCAGCGTATACAATCCGACGTGTTGTTTGACAAGCGTGAGGTAAGCATGATGCTGCTAGATGCACTAAGTGAACATTCCTGCATGCTTTGACAGCTAATACTTGGTCAGGCTGATGCTCACTGGGCTGGGCAGAAGATCGAATTGGCGCGAGAGACTGCAGAAAGAAGACGACTGCAGCTTCGAGACGGTGGCAAAGCACCAATTCCGGCCAGCAGCCAATCATCAGACCAAGACGGAGGCATCAATGATCAGGCCGAGCGACTTGGGCAAGAACTACTTGCTAAGACGGCAGATGAAGTTGATATGCTCGGTGGCATGTTCGATGCACTACCTGGTGTGCAACAGATCGAGGTCGGAACAAACGGCACAGATACCAATGCTACGATCAGAGATTTCGGCAAGCTGACTGGGGTGAATCCGAAGCGTGTACTCGAAGAAGCTTGCAAAGCTCGGGACACGCGAAGCAAGGTCACATATAAGATGGTATCTTCCACAACGTATGCTTGTCGGCACGCTGTCACGGTACAATGGACCAAGGAACAGGATACGTTCGAGTTCGCATTCGTGCCGGCTGTCGAGGTCAAGTTCAAGGCCGGTAATGTCTTGACAATTACTGCAACGCAAGTTGCTGCACCAGACATTACTCAAAGCGAGGCTTTTGCGGCCACTGCAGCTCTATTTCTGATATTCTCTGGCTCGCCAAAGGAAGAGAAAGCACATTTGCGTTTGCCACCAGCATTTCGCAACCTTTGGGACGACTTCACGCGTGCAAAACAAGTGCACATGCTTGCAGTAGATGGCACAGCTGTGAAAGAGGTACGCGGTCTTGTTGAGCAGAATCGAAACACGGACGATGACGACGAAGACGAAGTCGTCTTCAATGCTATGAGTCGTCGACGCTTGGAGACCGCGAGTGGAGCCAATACACCGGTATCTCGAGTCGGTACTCCCAAGCCGGCTCAGACAGACTCTATTGAAGAGCTGCAGCAAATGTGGCAGCGCAAGATATCAACACCGCACTACCAGCGAATGCTCATCGGAAGGATGAACCTACCCATGTTTCACTTCAGAGCCGCTGCTCTCGACACAATACAGCGCAACCAAGTAACCATACTCTGTGGTGAAACGGGGTGCGGCAAGTCTACACAACTTCCTGCCTTCATTCTGGAGAATGAGCTCTCGCATGGAAGGCAGTGCAAGATCTACTGCACAGAGCCTCGACGAATATCAGCCATATCGTTAGCACAACGAGTCAGCGAGGAGATGGGTGAGCATAAAGGAGATGTGGGAACTGCCAGGTCTCTGGTGGGGTACGCCATCCGACTCGAATCACAAACGACAGCAAACACACGACTTGTTTACGCTACCACGGGTATCGTATTGCGCATGTTGGAGCGACCAAATGGCATAGAGGAGATCACTCATCTTGTCATTGACGAAGTTCATGAACGCAGTATTGACACTGACTTCTTGCTAATTATCCTACAATCGCTGATGATCAAGCGTCCGGACTTGAAAGTGGTGCTCATGAGTGCTACAGTGGATGCTCAGAAATTCTCAAACTACCTTCACGGCGCACCCATCATCAATGTCCCAGGCAGGACGTTCCCAGTGGAAGCCAAGTTCCTGGAGGATGCCATCGAATTGACTGGCCACACGAATGAGGACGCATCCGCTAGTGCAGTCGACGAGGATTATGCCGATGACGAAGCGCAACAGAAAGGTGCAGACGAACAGCAGCTTCAAGGCTACAGCAAGCGAACCCTGAACACCCTTGCCAACTATGATGAGTACCGCATCGATTACAGCTTGATTGTGAAGCTGCTCGAAAAGGTCGCATATCAGCCTCAATACCGCGATTTCAGCAAAGCAGTTCTCGTCTTTCTGCCAGGAATTGCAGAAATTCGACAGCTGAACGATATGCTTGGAGGTCATCCAAAATTTCAAAAAGGCTGGAACGTGCATCCATTGCACTCCACGTTTTCAAGCGAAGATCAGCAGGCTGCCTTCGAGGTTCCGCCACCAGGCGTGAGGAAGATAGTCATGGCAACCAACATTGCCGAAACTGGTGTCACTATCCCAGACGTAACTTGTGTCATCGACACCGGCAAGCACAAGGAGATGCGTTTCGACGAACGCCGACAGATGTCGAGGCTTATACAGAGCTTCATCGCTCGAGCCAACGCTAAGCAGCGTCGTGGTCGAGCAGGTCGTGTGCAGCCCGGCGTGTGCTTCCATCTATTCACCAGATACCGGCATGATCAGCTTATGATCGAGCAGCAGACGCCAGAAATGCTGCGTTTATCACTGCAGGACCTGGTCATGCGTGTCAAAATCTGCAGACTTGGTGGTATCGAGCAGGCGTTGGCACAAGCTCTTGATCCACCTTCCAGCAGGAACATCAGAAGAGCTATTGATGCCTTGGTTGATGTTGGCGCGCTGACAGAGCGGGAAGAACTTACACCTCTCGGGACACAACTGGCGAAGTTGCCGTTAGATGCACAGCTTGGCAAGCTGATCTTGCTTGGCAGCAACTTTGGATGTCTGGACTTTACCCTTACTGTGGCGGCGACCTTGTCTTCGAAGAATCCGTTTCTTAGCACCATGCACAACAAGAAGGCCGCTGATACTGTTCGTTTGGGCTTTAGACGTGGTGATTCAGATCTTCTTACCACATACAATGCGTACTGTGCCTGGCGGAAGGTGTGCACCACTCAGGGGCTGTCGGAGTGGCAATTCTGCGGTAAGAACTTCTTAAGCTCACAGAACCTGGGCAATATCGAAGATCTCAAGGCACAGCTGCTCGGCTCGCTCCAGGACGCCGGCTTTGTACAGCTTGGACCGGAAGAGAAGGCTGCTCTGTCCAAGATGCGTTACAATCAGCGGCATCGCAACTTCGTATCCTTGCCGCCGAAGTACACCTCGGGTGATGAGAATGACACACTGGCGAATTCTGTCGTCGCATGGTCTTTCTACCCAAAGATCGTCAAGCAAGATGGCAAAGGCTGGCGCAACATCGCGAATCACCAATCTCTCGGCCTGCACCCGACCTCAGTCAACAAGACCTCGCTATCTCCAGAAGTGAAGTACCTGTCCTTCTACAGCATCATGCAGTCCTCCTCCCGCTTCACGAACGCTCAGGAGACCTCGCCAGTGGCCGAGACACCTCTGCTACTCATGTGTGGCGACGCCATCTTCCACATGTATGCTGGTGTCATCATAGTCGATGGTAACAGACTTCGACTCAAGGTTAAGGACTGGAGGACGATGGTCGTGTTGAAGACATTGCGGTCGAAGTTGAGGGAAGTTATGGGCAAATTGCTCAAGAACCCGGGTCGGGATCTTGGTGATCGGCCTAGAAGGTGGATGGAAGTGCTGGAGAAGATGTATGAGCGGCAGAAAAGGGTGCAGGAGAAGGTTGCTGCTGCTGCGAGGTAGAGCCAACATGGTAACACTGCTCACTAGAATTCTGCGTTTTGGCAGCATCGTTCGCCGTAGAACGCATGCATGTGCAGATATTACATGCCATGGGAGTACTTGCTGTGCTTGGCCGCGCCATAATTCAACGTTCGTTGCACCAATTTCGATGCAGGTATTGGTAGCATCCATGGCGAGCGCGTTTGTGTGCATATTTCGTCGTTTTGAAGAGCAGAGATTGTCACTTTGGTCCTGTCTCCTTCAAGCTCCAGCTTCACATATATCGCTCTGCCATCAGCTTGCCTTTCTATCCTGACCTTGGCAGCACAACAAGAACTCGTTTTGAGTCGATGTTCCATCTCGTCTGTGTTAGCGTGGTTGCCTTTCGAGTCGACACGTGACCTCCCCGCTCCGAATTTTAGTGCCATCTGATCTTGGCGCACATTTCGACCTTGACGGAAGGCACGCCTTTGCGAGTTCCTGACTTCACGCCCGTTCTAGGCATCGAACGACAACACCGGCCATCGACAAATACCGACAAGATGTAAGTTCCCACGCCTACATCACGATTACTCGACCGCACGACAACCTTCGGCCGCTCGACACGCTCTCTGGACGTCCTCAAATGGCTCATTGCGCACACCGAGTGATACACACCACGAAACAGCACGATACTAACAGCATGGCTCCTGTAGGGTCAACCTCCGTACCCAGAAGCGCCTGGCCGCCAGCGTCGCCAATGTCGGCAAGCGCAAGATCTGGCTCGACCCAAATGAGGTCAATGAGATCTCCAACCCGCCAGACCATCCGCAAGCTCCTCGCCGATGGCCTCATCATCAAGAAGCCAGTCACCGTGCACTCACGCGCCCGTGCTCGAGAGCTGACTGCTGCCCGCCGAATTGGTCGTCACCGTGGTTTCGGTAAGAGGAAGGGTACTGCCGACGCCAGAATGCCATCGTAAGTGTCACTGAATCATATACGCAGAACAGAGGAAGAGGAGGCACCCAACTGCAGTGGAGACAGCGGGAACACATGCTAGAGCAGGGCCATGGCGACATATGTTGGGATGTGTGCTGATAATCCGCCTACAGCCAGATCATGTGGATGCGCCGTCTGCGTGTCCTCCGCCGCTTGCTCGTCAAGTACCGTGCCGCCGGCAAAATCGACAAGCACCTTTACCACGAGCTTTACCACTTGAGCACCTTCAAGCACAAGCGTGCCCTTGTCGAGCACGTGAGTCAACCATCCATGATACTGCATGACATCATGTGACCTTCACACAAATACTGATCTGTCTGTCTTGCAGATTCACAAGGCCAAGGACGAGAAGCAGCGTGAGGAGAAGCTCAAGGCGGAGATGGATGCCAAGCGTGCAAAGACCAAGGCTGCCCGCGAGAGGAGACAGGAGCGCGTGCAACAGAAGAGGCAGGCAATCGCCGGCGAGGACGAGGAGCCAGCCGCGCAATAGACGCTTCTTCTGCTGCACCACCACCAATGATAAAACCTGCATTACGTGCGCATACGACTGCGGCCGAGGACGTGCCAACGGTGAAGGCATGGGAGGCTTCATGCACGAGGCCAACAGTCTACGACTGGTATCACGGGGTTGTTATGGCGTGCTGTTCATTGCTGCGGTCTCAGTTCTGTTGGGCGTTGGAACTTCATCTGCCGGGCCCATAGTCAGATGGAGGTGTACTCGAAGGCGGTACATTCGAGAAATGCCTCAAAAGAAATCATGTCCTTGTCTCAATTTCTTTCATCTCGTGTTGAGTCATGCTCAAGTTAACTCTCGGTTGCATAATTCGGATGTCCGACTAAATGGCACCTACTCCAGACATTCAACGAAAGCTCGAGCTATGTCTCATGTGAAGAAGCCGTTTTAAGGCAGCCGAAGTTGTAACACTATTTCTTTCACCTTCAACTTCAACCTCGACCTATACCCTACCTTACGCCTTCCTGCGCACCCAAAATACAGCAGAATCTGAAGGCGTTGTGCTTGGGTGAGTATGTATAATGCGCAACTAACGCCCATCTTGTACGAGGATTACTGCAACGTGCTGAAGTGTGTACAACAACATCAAAGGTGGAGCCGACATTGTTGCGGCTTTGACTTCGATTGCACCACGACACACTCACTTCACAAACTAGACGTATATGTAAGGCGATCAGAGGAGCTGACTATGGCTCCAGACCAGATAAAACCGCGTCCAGCACTTCGCAGCACCGCATTGACAGTGCGCATCCGCCTGGACTCGGTATAGAATTATAGCCTGGACAATGGCCATCAATCCATATCAAGAACTGATTGAGGCATGCAACGACGACCCAACCAAAATCTCGAATCATTACAGTGTCCACCGTACGAACCGCAACCAAGACCAGAAGAACAAGTTCCTCTCTCCTGGCTTTCAAGGCGCCAATGTAGACACCATTCTTGCCAAGCTGGAGAACTTGAAGGACTATCCAGACTACCAGGATACTCGCCACTGTCTTGTCTTCTGGGCTCGTCCGACCAGCGCGGTCCAGGACCTTGTTCGCGGGGTTCAAGAAAAACTGAAAGAAGTCCTTCCTAACCTCTGGATTATGTCCCGAGATGCTCTGCACATGACTGCTCTCGAGATTACGCACAGTCTCACTGCTCCTGAGATCGACGCTCTAGTCGCACAGATGGTACCTTTCGCGAATGAGATCTGTGATCACACCTTGCAGCATCGCGCGAGACTGAGCAGGCCTATGGTCTCGTTTGATGCGCAGGCTTTGGCACTTTCGTGGCTTCCGGATGATGGGTGTAAGTATACGTATCATCATCTAAGAAGAGATTTGTTCGAGCTTGCTGGCAAGACTGGTGTCAAAGTGGCGAGCCGATATGTGGCGCCTAGTGCACATTTGACGATTGGGAGGTTTATTGAGACGGGGGATCTGGAGGGTGAAGAAGGGGAGGTTGCTAGGGAGAAGGTCAGAGAGGTCGTGGACAAGATTGATGAGGTACGTGTGCCCTGTCAGCAGCCCGCGAGAGTGAGAGCCGGCGGCTCCGCCCCCAACGGCGAATGTTACCTTCTGCCAACCTCGCCGTCGACAACACCTTCCTACCCTTGATCCACGATGGTTAGTGCTCAATTGTGGTGCGACTGACACTCAGGAGTCACCGCTTCGCTCTGATGGCAGTTGGGTGTCGGGCGCTGGGTTTGGATTTCTTGATCTATTCCGTGCTTCGGTACTCTCACCTGCTGGAATCTGTTGACTGACATTTTTCTGCTTACAGATCAACACTTGGCTCCACGACAAGTACTGGCCTAGCGAGGAACGGAACGGCATAGAATGGAATGTTGGTCAGGAGAGAGGCCTTGAGTTCAGGAAAGGCCCATTGTGGTATGGCGCTGGTGGTGAGACTGTCAACCTTGGCAAGGGCTTTTGAGGCAGGTGACGACGAGCAAGGCAGCGATTCCGCTTCACGAGCACGACTTGTTATGTTGTTGTGCATAGCGGACCACAGAGCTCACAGAGCGTGCCTCGGGGCAGAACTACAGTACAGCATAAAAAACAACGATACATGAGAACCATTCCATCACAATTTGAGCTTGATGTAATCAATACTTGGTGCAGATCTCTAGGGGCGATGGACGCAAATCGCCGACATAGCGTAAAACCCTTGTCAGCACGTTGTACAGCTGATCAACAGGCGATGTTTGATTGGCAGGCTGATTTGACAGTAGCTGCATCATCGTTGTTGACATGCACACACCGCAATCGTGCTTTTGGCAATGCAGCACCTCAGTCAGCTGCGGGGCGTTTACGTCTTCGATGATGAATCCATCGCGGAGCTACGCACACCATAGCCGCCGTATAGTAACAACATAAAAGTCTACTGCCGGAACGACAAATTGCTTCTACTGCACAGCACAATAACCTCGAGGCTAACATGTCGGACGATCAGTTGAGAGTGCCGGGCACGAGTGAGGAGGAGCCGTTGCTTGGTGGAAGAGGAGATGCGAGTCTGCCAGAGGGACAGCCACTGTACTCCAACTTGATCCTGGGTATGCCGACCACAGAAGAGGGCGCGCCAGAACGACATGAAGCTCACAATAGACACAGGAACGGGCGTGGTTGCTCAAGCAGGAGCCTGGATCGTAAGGACATCGCCATATCCACGTCTATGGCTGTCGCTACGCTAACTAACCCTTCCCCCCTCCCCAGATCGCAGCCATAGTCTGGGGAGCAGTCTTCAGCAACGACCTCATCCTCTTCTCAGCCCATCCAGTACGCCAAACCCACACCCGTCTTCGTCTCCACCCCATCCTAATCATCGCACTTAGCTCCTCAACTCCGCCGCGTTCCTCCTCTTGACCCAAGCCCTCCTCATTCTGCAGCCCACCCACACCACCACCCAAAAACGTCAAGGCACCTACTCCCACGCCGCCGTCAGCTCTCTCGCTCTCCTCGCCGCCATCGCCGGCCTCATCGTCATCGAATACAACAAATTCGCCCACAACGGCACACACTTCGAATCCCCGCACGCCATCCTCGGTCTCACCACGTACATCTTGGTACTGCTCCAGGCGCTGCTTGGGGTGACGCAGTTTTTCACGCCCGGGATTTATGGAGGCGTGGAGAAGGCGAAAAGTCTGTACAAATATCATCGCGTTGGCGGGTATGTGACGGGCTTGGTGATGTTGGCCACGGTTTGTGCGGCTACGGAGACCGATTTCAACAGGAATGTGTTGGGGATGCAGCTTTGGGCTGTGATTGTGGCGAGTCTGGTGGTGGTGGTGGGGTTGGTGCCTAGGATTAGGTTGAGCAAGTTTGGGTGGTTGGCTGGGAAATAGAGAGAGAGAGAGAGATCGTGATGTGCGCCTCGGAAGGTGTCGTTGTTGTGATATAAAGGGAGGTGTGCCGTGGAGTTTGCCTCCACAAGATGATGGACGATGTGATGACACGGGAAAGTTGTGAGCATTTCGGACAAGGTATAGCGTTGTTTTCTCACTGCGTGGAGGTCCATCAGGCATTAGCATATCTGTAGCTGTGTGGACGGTACGCAGTTGTCGTCTTCAGCCGCCCTTTCATCCAAGCAGGGCACATTCGGCACCATATGCTTTCTCTGCTGGGATTTCTATTCCAGCTCCAATACATACAACATGCACTGAAGCATGTCGCAGCTCGATTATGGTTTACTTGAATTTTTATCTTGTGGTGTGCAATGTTCACGGCGCTGCTAGTATCAGGAATGGTACACTTCCATACTTTCACTCATAGCACTATTCTTGCCGGCTCAACAGTTTGTGGGAAATCAGAAATCCAATCCGAAGCCGTCGCTAACCACACAACCCATTACCAACAAAATAGTCTGCTCCATCGAAAGCTGCGCACGGAAAACTACCCCTAGACGCACGAGCATGCCTAACGCTGTCGCTTAACTCTTGTGACTTCAGCCGTCTTTGGCAATTTGTCTATATTTCGGAGTAGACGGACCTCGTCGACTCTTTTTCGCTTCCATTCTCGCTGCTCTCAGGCTGAGTCGACGAATTGCTCGACTGGATGGCACCCTGTTCTGCCTGTTCATGCAGTATTGCCTCTTTATCAGGCGTCTTGTCATGCCCATCGTCGTTTATCAGAAGACACAGCAGTGCACAGAAAAGTAGAAGGCCTGCGAACATGTACCATACAACTCGGATGCCGTGTGCGTTAGCAGCTCTGACCAGCGCTTGATCATACTCATCAAGAGTTCTGGTCCACGACTCATCGGCCACCGCAGAGTTAGCTACAGAGTCAAGCCTGTCTGGTAGCTTGCTTTGCACGACGTTGCGCATAATCATGGCAGACGTCGCTGTGCCGATGGAACCGCCCAGGAAGCGGAGGACGTTGCGCGTACCGAGCGCCACAGCTCTGTCCTGCGAGGCGACCTGCTTGTGTAATGCCATGACCGAGTTTTGGAAGACAGATCCTGTACCCAGACCCACTATGATGGCGAGGATGATGAAATGAACCGACGATGGATCTGTGCAGTCCCAGCCGAGAAGAGCCATAGCTAGTGCCCAGCAGCAGAACCCGAAGGTCATCATCAGCGAGTAGCTATACCAGCCCTTCTTCTGACAATACCTGATGAGCAGCGCTGACACAGATGACCATATGGCATGGGTGACGAAGTACGGGATCATCTTCAGGACTCCGTCCAAGGCCGACTCCTTTCGCACAAGTTGTGCCAGCACCGGGGAGAAATAGACAAACGAGTAGAACGCTGCTCCGATGAAGACATTCTGCGTGTAGATGGCGGCGACTGTGGGGTTTCGAAACAGTCTGAATGGCGCGATTGGTCTGCTACGACGATAGCAGACTCTTTTCGCGCCACCCGGATCGGCTTCGTCGTCGCCCAGTTCCTTGCGGAGTCCAAGTAGGCCAAAAGAAACCACCGCGACCGCGGCCACCGATACCAACGTGGCGATTGCAGCTTGACTGAAGGTCCGCCATTTGCTGAGGACAAGCAGTCCAGGAACCAACCAGCCAATACCCGTCAAAATGCCAAGCCAGTCGACCTTTCTCAGTTCATGGCCGACTTCGAGGCGCGAAGGCGAAGCTTTGTTCGCTGGTACGACTTTGTACAAAGACAGCATCGCTACAACGGATAGAACAACTTCCAGAATGTACAAATGCTGCCAATGTGGCAGCGTCGCGGCAGCAACCGTTCCCAGAATACTTCCCACGGCAACAGAAGTACCTTGAATGCCTTGGAACGTCTGTCTTTGCCTCTCGGTGCAGATATCGCTTTGGGCGATATTAACCAAGTTCGAGATACTGCCCGTACCAACGCCACATAGGGCTCGACATATGACCAGGAGTTCCGGATGTACCTGCTGGGCACTGAGAATGCATCCGGCGGCACCTGCGAGCAGTACCGCAACGGCAGAGAGAAGCATCTTGCGCCTCGAAAAGATGTCACTCAGGTATCCCATGATACACTGACCCACTGTAGCGCCTATCATTGCGCTTGTGGTTGTCCAGTCCACACTGGTATCGCCATTGTAATGGTCGGATATAGCGGACTGGGCCACACCAACTCCTTGGATGTCCACGAATGCGACTGCGTTGATGAGGTTGAGTGCGACGACCGCTATGTACAAGGCAGATCCAGCTAGTTTAGTCGTGTCGGGATCCCTTGTAGCTGGCGCGAGAAGAGACCTCGTGACGTTACAGACCTTCGACCGGCAACACTCGAAGGTATTTATCGCCTTGCTCAACGAAGAGGTCGTCGATGCTGTATATGAAGGATCCATACTGGGGATTCAGAGTCTTGCTGAGCTGCTGAATGCTACAACTCAGTGGCAAGGGTGGTTGAAGAGGGTTCGGAGTCGGTCCTGTATTAGCCCATTCGATATGCAGATGAGCAAGTCTGGGCGAGAGAGTCAACGTCACCAAGATTGGACCACAACTTATATGTTTTTTTGTGTCCTCATGGGATTCTCGTCCTCAAAAACCCTCACAGTCTCGCACAGCCAGGTAGGTGCCTGTCGAATCTTGACATCTCGGCAATTTGTAGTCAAAGATATTTGTTGGAGACAGTGAGAACGGATGCATTCGTCCAATGTACCATTCATAGCTGTGTCCTCATAGCATGGTGCAATCTGGGTCTGGCGTAAGCAGTGATCCTCCAAAACAAAGCGGCGGAGGTCACGCCAAGACCACGATGAAGCGATCGCTGCAAAGTGTGCCATAAATCTTAGATGATGAGTGCTTCCCGTCAGTCATGGCTGGATTCATTCATTGCTCTTGTATCGGTCTTCCGCTTTTTGATCTTTGAATGCCGTCCTGGCTTCTCGCCAGCACGGGGGCCCATTTGCCTCCTCCACGGTGATAGAACTGTTCGTGTGGGTGCTGATCTACGTATTCCTTGTCGAAGAGCGGTGTGTTCATGGAACCTCGCGCGTATCGGCCTGCCCCGCGATGGTAGAACTCTTCTCCAGGATGTGCATCGACGTACTCTTTGCTGAATGTCTCGATGTTCGAGCCGGGTCCCGGCCGGCGCTTGGATGGATCCTTTGCAGCCGGTGGTGAAGATGCTGCTGGAGTCGTTCGTGAGGGTAGTAGTATGTGAGAGGGCCCTGCTTCTACCGGTTCTGACTCCTCCATGTCCACATCTGACTCTTCTGCATCTGCAGGTGCCCTCGACTTATCGTTACCAGTCGAGCGACCCCACCTACCGTTCCGGTTTGCTAGTGGCGCTTGGTCTCTGAAGCCGAGAGAAAGGGCGACGGTATCTCGAGCTTGTCGACCGGCTCCGTTCGCAGGTCGTGCCGGTGCAGTGTCGCGATGTTCGAACCCCTTCTCCGCGTAGGTCAACTTTCGCCTACGCTTCTTGGGCCGCTGTCCAGCGGCGACAATCTGGTCTTCTTTTGCCTGCTTCGCGCGCTCGGCATCCTGGCGAAGACCGGCTTGTCTCAATTCCTGTTGCTTTGCCTCATCCAGCGGTCGGTATGCCTTGATGCTGTAGATGGGCACCTGGTCGTTTTCACCTTTCTTGAGCTTGATTCGAGACAGTCGCTCGAGGAAAGATGCTTGTGCTTCGCCGGCTGGGTGTTTCACGAGATGCCGGTCAATTTGCAACGGCTGCCCAGGTTCTGCAACGGTTTCTGGAGCAGGTGTAGATCGTGCAGAGATTGCATCTGCGTTGGACTCGTTGTCCGACTGCTTTTCCACGCTGACTGCATGGCTTCGGGAGTCGGCAGGCGTCTGCGATGCACGGGGAACAACAGCTTCTCGCGGCTGGAGTGTGACCGGCACGCCGATCAATCTTGTTTGCGAGGTACCAACCACGTCCAGCACAGTGCCGGCACGTCGCACGCCTGCCTTGACGTCGCCCGACTTTGCAATGTGTACTTGTGTGCCGAGGTCGCTGCTCCAGTAGCATTCATAGACATGGACATCAAGCTTCACCAGCGGGCGTTTGGTATGTAAGTCGACGATCTGCAGGTGTCCGACGGGTGCTTCGTCTTCTTCATCCGACGAGGCGCCGTCGACGTCGTCGTCTTCGCCATGTTGTGCATTCGGAGGCGCGACCTGCTGGGCTGTGGTGTAGTGTGTTCCTGGTCCGCGCTTGGCAGGTCCTGTCTGCACTAATGCAGTCGGCACATGCGTCGTCAGGTCGAGTGTGAAGTGGAAATCCTCGGTTTCATGCTCATCGTATTCGTACTCCCAGTCATGCAACATCGTACGAGCTTTTGGCGAGAAACGTGCTATTGGGGGCGGAAGGATAATTCGCCCATCTACGTACAGTACAAGCGGATAATCGCTGCCCCGGCCAAGGTGCTTCAGGTCCGCCGATGGCCGAAGTCTCACCACGGCCACACACTCACTAACTTCGTCACTACTGCTGCCCGCCGACATTATCAACGCCGACATTATTATTTTGGTTGGTCGTTTGTGTTGGAAGGAGGCAGCGTTCTTTGTGCACGCACCCGCACACAGGAACAATGAACGATCGGCCAAGTTAATTTGATATTATTCGCCATTCGCAACGTAACGTACTCTCTCTGCACAGCATTACTGTACAAACCCAACCCCGGCTGCCGCACTGTTCCGCGCATCCCGTTCCGGGCCCTTCCACGATTCGCAACTCGCCCTACCGCGCCTGCCCTCGCCTTCCCTCCCCGTACGACGTCACGAGCACAGCTTCTTCACCTCCCATTACGTTGACTAGTTAACTTACTTGTTGCTTGTTTGTTTGTTTGACGACGGCGTCCAGTCCTGCCCACTCTCCTGCTACTCCTACTACTCCTCCTCCTACTACTACTACTACTATTGCTTTACCCACCAACAACTATCGATCACGACTCTACCCCAGAACAGCGTCCCGCGACTTCTGGGCGGTCAGGAACACACTACTGTATCGCGATAGACTCTACCCGGCATCCGTAGCTACTCACACTAGTCAGCCGCTGCCGCAGTCTTACCATTCCTACCTGCAACCACCTGACTTCTCGCACGCCGCGCCTTCGTCCTCTCACCACTCTGACTCTGACCCTTCCCTTCTTGCACACCTTATCGTCCACCCCTCAATACGACAGCGCATCTGGCATCGCGGCGTTGCATATCGACGACTCTGGCTACACGGCATCTCCACACCCACATCGTAGATCGATTGCATCTCCACACCCACATCCCAATGAGCCGGTAGCAACAACACCCTAACGCTACCCCTCCCGCTATCTCCGTTGTCGCCCATCCTCCCTCATCCCTTCGACATCGCCTCATGAGGTTCAAGCGCCCGACTGGGCGACAATGTTTCGAGGGCTTCCTCGGCGCCGCCCTCGCCTACATCATCATCACCGGCGTCGTACTACACCTGACAAAGAACTCCAACGTACAAGAAATAGCAGAAAACAGCGCATGGGTGGCAAGCAGTAAGCACTGGCTAGATCGCCAGATGTGCAGATGGATAGGTGTGTGTGGACTGCAACATTGCATCTGGAAAGGCGGCTGGACATGGTCGAAGACTACCATCGAGGTGCCACCCAACTTCCCGGACCCGAACGACTGGTGGCAGTCAGGCACAGAAGATCCGAACTCGTGGTCACGGGAAGAGGCAAAGCTGCGAGAAATCCCGCAATACGTGCTGGATCACGCACCCTACGTTCACCTGTTCTCCGGCGAGCAGTTCTGGCCCGGCGATATTGGAGAGCATCTGATTCACACATCACCCTTCTTGAATTACACCAAGATACTGGATCTCAACGAAGACCGCAATCTTACGAATTTAAACGACTTGAACGATTATGTCGAAGGAGCACATGGCAGGTTCATGTACCTGCAGAGTGATGACAACCCCGAAGAATGGCCCAAGTGGCTGTCAGGGAGGAAGAACATTCCTAGCACTCCTGATCCTGTTACCACCGACGACGCACTAGACCATCCGTATCCAGATCTTGACGATCTGAAGGACTTTGACTTGGATGCTCTGAAACAGCAAGCGCTGGCAGATTTCGAAGCCAAGAAAGCAGAAGAGCTCTCGGCGCAGACTTATCCTATCGAGCTCACACCAAGTGAAGATGGCCGATGCGGCGGCAGCAGTGGCTTCACTTGTAAAGGCGCCAAGTTCGGCAACTGCTGCTCCATCTACGGCTGGTGCGGCGGTGGCGATGAGTACTGTGGGGATCCCTGCGATCCGCTATCGGGCGATTGCTACGACCCATACAATCCACCTCGCGGACCACATCAGGAATTACGTCGCGGTCTTGACTTCAAAGGCGACAGACACAGACCGGATCCGGGAGGCAGAAGTTCTGCGCCTGTGATTCTGGTTGTTGTTCCAAAGGAAGATGGCATTGTAGATGCCTTCTGGTTCTTCTTCTATTCTTTCAACCTCGGTCAGAAGGTGCTGAACATCCGATTTGGCAATCATGTAGGCGACTGGGAGCACACTACGGTGCGATTCAGGAACGGCAAGCCCTTCCAGGTCTTCTTGTCCGAGCACGACTTCGGTCAGGCCTACACATGGAAAGCCATGGAGAAGTACATACCGAGCCACGATGGCTCCGGCACCATGATTGGCAGCTGGAGCAACGAAACTGCGGCACAACATGCCAAGCGTCCCGTCATATACAGTGCTATTGGGTCCCACGCCATGTACGGAACGCCAGGTCTGCAACCTTACATTCTACCCTTTGGGATCCTCCATGACGAGACCGACCGCGGACCGCTGTGGGATCCTGTGCAGAACTTTCAATCATATACCTATGACCCTAAGTCGAAGAAGGTACGAGCTTCTGCGCTGAATCCAAGCTCACCTGTTGGCTGGTTCGACTATGGCGGGCACTGGGGTGACAAGTACTATCCCTTGTCAGACCCACGACAATATCGCTTCGCAGGCCAGTATCACTACGTGAATGGCCCCACCGGTCCTAAATTCAAGAACTTGGGCCGAAAAGCCGTATGTCAAGGTCGAGGCAAGTGCGATGTCCGGAACTGGCTCGGCGGTCACAAGTCAGCACTCGTTTCGCCTCCCGAAGAGGATGTCGAAGACGGCGGCCTGCCTGGCGGTAACTCCACCGAAGATGCGACCGATGACCTGGAGACATACTCCATGTGGACACGACGAAGATGAGAGCAAAATATGCTCTACGGAATGGATTATAGTTTTGGCGTACTACGCACTGGACACTGAACGAGTTTTCTTTTGGTCACCTTATGATACCCTATGCTTTCTACGAATGTCGGGCATTGGCACTGTTGGACTCATCGATACAGCGACTATGCATAATATAGAGAAATGGACGAGCGCGCCTTGTGTGTGTGTGTGTGTGCAAGGGCTGTTGCCGCCATTTGGCTTGGATATGGACAGGCTAGCTTCTTTGTAGACGTGGTTTCGAAAATGCATAATGTTTCCATGATGGCCGTTTTTGACTTGACAAGTGTTGCAGCGGAAAGACGGCTGGTTTCCTGAGCATCAACTTGTGGCACACCACCCTCGAATACCGCAGGGTCCAATCTAACCATCGTCGTGTCCACTGCAGACACCTTCAATCCTGCCCATGAGCGCGTGCGATCTCGATTCTCTGCTCGTTGAGAGTGGGTAGGTTATGGCGGGAAAGCACTACCTATCTACAAACATGTATATCAGAACTTTGACCAAGAAAATGGAACTGGCTTTTTGATTGATTGATTGGTTGGACGAAGTGGGATGGGCAAAGACAGAAACTGGTAAAATTGATTGCCAGATCATCATACTGCTTCCGAGAGAAGAAAAAAAAGAATTCTCGCCCCTCCGCGCTCATTTTTGGGAAAGATCGAGCGAGAAGAGCAGCGCATGCAGCCGCTCATCGAGGTCGAAGCAGAAGGAGTACGGAGTACGGAGTACCGTGATAACGACTTGGACGGATGGTGTCGAGCATTGAAGGAGGAGGAGGAGGAGGGAGGCCCAATCTGGAGAAGCTGATGGCACGTGCGTTCATCGGATAGTGTGTACATTAGGCCATCCCCCCCCCCCCCCCCCCGAGCTGTACTATGTACCCAAAGCAGCGAGAAAGGGGGGGGGGGCTCTGTTGGTTCATTTTATTCCATCTATCTGAGGGACATGCCCACATGATGAGAGCCACACAGGCCTTGTTTATCTTGCAGGCCGCCTGGCCTTGCATGCCGC